>JAPYZT010008748.1:0-14094 GCA_030522965.1 Tryphoninae sp. A BG-2022a | reverse complement strand
TTTTTTTGTTTATTTTATATCATCGGGATTGTCGAAATGATCTCGCGAGTAAAAAGATAAAGCCAGCAAACCACGTCGCATTGCAATTAATTACCACTGCCTCAAATCCACGAAGCACGTTTTTTTCGTTACTCCATTCTAAACTCGAAATCAGACCATCGCGAATTGAACGAGATCCGCGCGCAATAAAGAAAATATAGAACAAGGGGGAAATAGAGCGAAAGTGTAAATTGCGTAGAACTTGCGAAATTTTTTTGTCGCTTGCGCGTGCAATATCGCTTTTAATTTTTGTTTTTTTTTTTTTTTTTTTTTTTTTCAAAGAAAACGTTACTATTACTATAATCCGTAAATGCCATTTTTCTTTTTCAAATAACGCTGAAAACCAAATCGCTCATGTTGTAGAACGGAGGTATCGAGAGATAACGTGACAAGACTGAACAAAAAAAAAAGAGAGAATCAAGAGAACAAAAAGAAATAATAACGATGTTACGTGTAAATTTAATTTAGAGAAAAAAAAAAAAGAAGAAGAAGAAGAAACATGGCCCTGCTCTCATGACTCATTAGCGATAAAATGATTTTCATTCGTAGTATTTCGCGTGTAACGAACAAAAAGGACGAACAATATAGAAAAGGAGGTAGAAAGAGAGAGAGAGAAAGAGAATCAAGAAAAATAATCAACGGGCCAAAATAATCGCTTGCCGTGCTCTAGTGAGCCGGTCGAGTGCATAGGAAAACAAAATTCAAAGAACGAACGAGTGAACTCGTTCCCCGTACGATTTCTCGTGCAAACTGCGGATAAGTTGGACGTTTTTTTGTGACATCGAGACAAATCCCATTGTGTATCTAGTTTGCGAAATAACGATCTTGATCGGAAAATAAGGGAAACAAAAATACACCGTGTAGTGGGAATGAAAAAGAAAAGCTGGCGCGAACGACGAGAATTCTCAAGATTAAAGAAAGAAAAGTGAAACTCGCGTTAAAGTCGAAAAAAAAAAAAAAAACGACGAAATATCAAAAATAAAAATGATAAGAAATCGGGTACGAAAGGAAGATAAAAGAATAATTTCTAAACGCGTCGAATGATATTTGCGAGTGTAACGTGAAATACGAATAATCGAAGTACGAGGGGAAATTCTAGTAGAAAGTGGACGAGAAATTAAGAAAAGAAACAAAACGAAAAAAAAAAAAAGAAAATAAATACGGAAGTGTTCGCGAGAAAAGTAGATAATCAATGTCGACGTAGAGATATAAGACGGTAGTATTAATCGTAGTTGATAGATTGAACAAACGCTATTGTAATCCAATAATCGAAAGGCGATTCGACGACGTTGGCGAGAAAAAGCCCTCGCGCGTTTACTCTCCGAGCGTCTGTACAGTTTTACGTTTTTAGGTGTGTTCAATTATATACAGCGGGAACAAATTAATGTGTATAGACGAGTGAAACAAAAAACGAAAACAAAAACAAAACAAATAAGAAACGAAGAAAATGTAATGGACGTTGCGAGACGGGGAATCGAAAACAAAAAATATGAAAAAAGATGAAAAACGAATGACTCTTGTTATACGAAACAAACGATAACGAAGACGCGTTTATAAATGAGAGCTGTGTACAGAAGAACAGAAAATTGTAAGAATTCTCTCCCTCCACGAGGCAAACTTTTTCGACCTCCTTCGAGCGCGACAAAAAAACCCCTCCGCATCGAGACAAGACTTTCTTCGTTTGCGACGTTAACAATTTTTGTGTCGATTCGGGCTGAATTAAATCGTCGAATCGTTAATACCAAAATTCGCCATCGATACGAATCAAATTTCGTATTAACGAGGCAACGATTATAATTGTTTGCCGAATCTCGCGATAAATGTGTTTACGATTTGAAAAAAAAAAAAAAAAAACAAACAAAATGGATCCTTCAACGCGCGATTCTTCACAAAAGTCCTGTTGATCTTGAGAAACGAAACGAGAAATTATCGACTTGTTTTCTTTTCTCTCTTTTTTTTCTTCTTTCTTTTCCTTATAATTTCCAAGATGTGATGGGAAATCAACGTTTTCATTTCGTTAATAAACGACGGTGGAAAAATGAAAGAAATGGAACGTTAAACAAAAAAAAGAAAAAAAAAAAAGAAGCAAACACCTTTTTGAAGACTAGTCACGGACAAATAGGACCATCGCGGCTAGTCCTTTTGACGAACGATTCGTGTAATTGGAACACGCCTACCTAAACGTGCTTTACAAAGTCTATCGTGATGGTATTTTCTTTTTTATATATATATAAAAAAAAAAAAAAAAAAAAAACAATATGACATTAACTGCTCCAACTTCTTCCCTAACGGTATTGATTGGCGCGATAAATGAAATAATAATTAAAAAAAAAAAAAAAACAACAAAATAAGTAAAAATAAACAAAAGCGAGCCTAAATCATAACCAGGCGGTGTGTATGCCGTGAACGAGTCTGCGTGTGTTTATCGTATGCGTGCGTGTGTGTAAAACTAGTTATCGAATTATGTGATTAGATTTCGTAGTAGTGACGGTATATTATATAACTATATTGTAGCTTAGATAGTTATAATATTAATATTAACATTATTAATAATAATAGTAATAGTAATAATAATAATAATAATAATAATAATAATAATAACAGTAATAATAATATTAACAACAATAACAACAGTAATAATAATATCGATAATAGTGTACTTTGCGCTCCCCCTTTCCTGCACGGTGACCGTACGAAAAAAAAAATTCTCTCATTGCCAAACGAACAAAAAAAAACAAAGTTCGAGGTGGTCCTGGCTGCGCGCGTACGTCCAATTCGTTATCTTTTAAACGACCTTTCGAAGTATCTTAACAAAATTTTAATTGGATTCCCGATGTGTTTTTTGCAGATGTGAAAAATAAAGAAATTATTGGATAATCTTAGAGAGTAGAGAAGAAATTTTGTTCGGCTATTCGTCGATCCGTATCCCAAGACCACCTTGAAGAGCGCGACGCGATGAAAAAGATTCTAAAAGGAAAAGCAACCGGAACCGCATGAAGAATGAGGAAAGTAAGAACACGTGAGAGAGAGAGAGAGAGAGGGAGAGAGAGGACGAAACGAAGAGAAAAAAGAAACGTACCTCCGGAGTAGAGAAACTATTATAGCCTAGTAGGACAATCATATACGCGCGCTTTAGCGTTGTTTATATAAACGAGTAAGGTGTAAGTTAACAAGGTCTAATAAAGTGCCGAGTAACGTAGGTAATTAAACGAAAAGAGGAGGAGGAGGAGGAGGAGGAAAGAAAGGAAAGAAGAAAAGAAAAAAAAGGAAAAACAGCGAACGTTTCTCAAATGTTTTTCTTTAGTCTCGAGTGAAGAAGGAGGGCGGAGGGAGAGGCTCGTTATTCGCCAAGATCGCTACAACGTCGTATAACAACAGTAAGAGAGTAAAACAATTTTTTGTAACGACGAACGAAAGGAAAATCCTCGAAAATTCGATGGGGGAGAGCAAAACCGATCAAACATATATATAGTCAATCCGAAGATGTATATGAGATCGGCTAACGATATACGATCGATCGGTTTATCGACCTATCGATCAATCGATCTATCGCTTTATCGATCTATCGATTTTATCGATTTATCGATCTATCGATTTATCGATCTATCGATTTATCGATCTATCGATCGATAACGAGATGATCCAATGAAACGAACTCCGTATTGCGAACCGCAAAGTTTTGATGGCGAGGTATCTTCTAAAACAGAAAAAAATGAACAAAACGTGAAAAACAAATTTTTCAATGAGGGAAATCTCGAACACGAAAAAGTGTAAATATAGTTCGTCGAAGCATGCACCCCCCATATACATATATATATACATATATATATATATAACGATAATAACAATTGAACGGAAAGCTCCTGTATTGACATAGGAGCCTGCATATACACATGAGTAAATGATTGAAGTAAAAACAAAAAAATGACAAAAAATGAAAAACAAAACACACACACACACACACACACGGAAAACAAAAGTTTGAGTAATGCTCGTCGAATCGTACGAATGGAATACTTTGTGAGCGATTTCGAAAGTGCGTATTGTGATTCGTAATTAGAAAATAAATAAGTAAACAAACTGCGTGGTGAAGTGGTGGGGAAGACGAGGGGAGGGAGGGAGGGGGTGCTCGAACCTGAGATACGTGAAAGCTTGCGCTCTCCCCCCACCCCCCTTCCTATCCCCCACCCGTTCGTCGTGTTTAACGAAATGTTGTATAATCTGCGAGAGAACGTCAATTTACGCCTGACTTATTATTATAAATGTTATAAATAAACGATACGCAAAACAAACAAAAAGAAGAAAAAAAAAACAAAAAAGATGAAATCATTGAAGAATTGAAGAAACGTAATGATAAGGATGTTTACGATAACGAGAAACGTATATAGCGTGTAATGGTACGATATTAAAAAGAAAAAATGAAGAAAAAAAAAGGAAACGCGAGAAAAAAAATAACAACAACAAAAAAGAAGCATCATCATCTTTTGTATCATTTGTTCGTTTTTTTTGTTTTTATTATCTTACTGCGTTTGTCTTTCATTATTAATGTAATAAATAATCGGGTATCGTGCGAGACGTGAACTCGCGATACTTAAAATATCCTTGTGTGACACAGGAGCGAATAAACGAAAAAAAAAAACGAACTATAAAAATACATCGTTGTACATACTGTTTATTTCGTCGGAGAAAAAGAAACTCATCGTTGTTGATCTCCCGGCCGTTGTATCGTGGGAAGTCATACGGCAAAAATGTCTGTTGGATTCAGGGGTGAAAAGTTGACCGTAACCTCAAATGTCAGAATGTTTTGCATCGTTTGATTTTCATAACGGTATACAAGCTTGATAATACATTGTTTGTGGAAGAGGAGACACTTGAAGTAAAGAGACTTGAGCAACTATTTACTGCCACTTATCCACGAAGGGTTAGGCTCACGTCAAAAACGTGACGAACAGAACGCAGAGTTTCTGCTCCAATATTTGAACCTCTGCGGTGGCGCGGCGAACTAGACGAAACTTGCGCAGGCGCACACACCTTCGCCATCGATGCCGTGTATCCTGTCCATTTTCCTCGTGACGAAATAGCCAGAACTTATAATTTATTACTGAATAAGATAATCAGCAAAGTATTTCAATTAAGAAATCCTACAAAACGGAATAGCTCAAGTTTATATTACTCTTCATAAACTTGTCACGAAACATGTCATAGCTAACTTCGTCCTTGTCGAGTTTATGCTATACTCTGTCAACGCTATCGAGTCCTTGATTGAAGAACGATGATCTACGTAACACATATGCGTATTTTATACGAGAATCAGTTACGATCAAATGCACAAAGAACATGAGCATTGTTTTATCGTTTATTAGAGTTGTTTGTACGAATGGTTCATATTACCTCTTCCTCTCACATCAGTCGTGCCGCACTTCACAACGTTGTCCGACATTTGCATACAAACCACGTGATCAAACCAGCAACTAGAAAATGCAATGGAGGGACGCCAGTGGGACGGCGGGATTTTTCAATTGTCCAACATAATGAAAATGTGTTTTATTAAGTTTTTCGACATGTTACACAGTACGCATACCACTGGGGGAAGGAAGCCTTAAAATCACTTTATGTAAAATGTCAGATTTCATAAATTCATTATTTACGTATAAGTGGATTTATAATCTATATACATCTATATTAATCAATGTAATTGTAATTTTTTTCCGAAAACCCGGTAAAACGTATATCCCATTAAAAAATTATTATCCTTTACACCACTATAAAAAAGAAAGGTATACAAGCTTCATATATACCGTTGCAAAAATACAGAATTCGAACGAAAAAAGCAAAATAATAATACGGCGAGAATTACGAGTAAAAAAAATCATAATTAAAACGTGATAACATAATCGTTTTGCATTTTTCATTCGAAAAGCTTTTGATACCACCTTACTGTGCAACTAATAAAATAAAATATTGCAGCTCGTCACGTAAATCGTAACACACGCAACATGACATTAAGTTTATTACTAACATCTTTCTCTTTCAGCATTCTTGTTATCCATTCGGCTTATAATGTCGTGTGCATAGCGTCATAATTCAGCGGCAATTTACAAACTATCTAATCATTGCACGAGCAACGAAATAATAACGCGATAACAAATATATGTAACACTGTGTAAAAAAAATTGTCGACTGTCTAACAGTTGAGTATTTGAGACTCTTCTTTCCTCCACTCTATCGCCAAGCTACACTATTATCCTGATTATCGCTCTATGCTCAAAATTTTTTATCGAAATTACGCCAAATAAAAAAGATCTAAATTTTATAAAAACTCATGATAACGCTATCTTATATCACATAGCTTGTTCTTACGGTTTCAATAATTTCTCTTTTCTTTTTGCCCGCAATTGTTGATTTTAAAAAAATGCAAAATAGTACGGTAAAGTCGACGAGAGTATTATCAACAAAATTAGGTGACGTCGGTACGCTGCATGTGTCTCGTGTGTTGTCTCGAAGTGTCGTGATAAGCCATACCTCGCAACATTTCACCGTGGCGGAAAACGTCATGGGGCGACGAAAGGGACGGCAGAGACGGCAGAGACGGCAAATTAGGCAATAAACAACTCAACATACTCGCGCCACTATCAGACGAATAAATACCGTTGTTCGAGGGACCGGGCATCGTCGAGCCGCAAGAACTCGGTGGTATACCCGGTATCGTGTGTCCACTGAGATCTTGTCCACCCAACATACTTGAGCTTGGACCCATTAAATTCCCTGTAACAAGAAAACAAAAAATTACCCAGAAATGTTATTTTTCAATTTCTTTGTGTTAAAGAAGCCAATAAAAAAAAACATATATACAAAGAAATATTTACCATAGTAGTGTTTCTTTTCAATCTCACCTGGAAGACTGAGATTGGAAGCGGAGGTTACAGCAGTTGCTAGTGATAACGGTACCGGTGTCGAGAAATCCGAATTTTCCGAAGTTCTCATATGATGCGGATGTAGAGAGTGCGAAGTTCGTCCGGTTGCCAATGACTGTCGATGATAATCCGTGAGTCTTTCAGTCTTTCGACGTCTAACTCGTATACCCGGTTTACCGCTGTTTCCAAGACCAAAGTGTAAAAGTTCCAGGTGTCTGCGAAGATTTCTTGATTGGCGTAATATCGCACCGCACAATGGACACGTCGTAGGTTGATCCGAGATGCTGCGTCCCTTCAAACCGTCCCCTGAAAAATTCAAAGATCCATCAGAACATCTCAGAAACGTCAAGAAGAGTCGTATTAAATCTTTCGTAATCACCTTCACAAATTTTCTTTCTCCCGTTTTCCACTTTTTCCCTGCGTTACTTTTATTCACGAGTGTTAAAGAAGCTTCAAGCGATTTTGTGCGTGACAAGCCTAGAGAACTATTATTATATTACTGCCGCGAATTTTTAGTGTCCTCCGTTACCATTTTCTCACAATCGTTTTTACAAAAAGATACCGAATGTTTTTTATAGTACATATATATATATGTATAGATATATAGATATATATATATATATATATATATATATATATATATAATTTTTTATTTACATATGCGGAAGGATGAGTGATACAATGTACATCATTTTTTCATTTTGTTTCTTACGTACTACATATAAATCCCTACAACGTTATACCGTTGATTACAAAGAGCCTGTAATTAATTCATTTAGGAAGTAGATTAAACGTTCTCGCACTCGTTGTTCTTACTTTGTTTATAATACGCAATGTTTTCTCTTCCCCATTGCCATCGAATCTCACCAAATACGATTATCGAGAACAAAAAGACACTTGTTTCTTTTTTTTCTCCGTGCCGGAACGACTCAATAAATTCTATCAATCGACTGACTACAGTCACGTCGCTTATGAACTCATCGGCGTTATGATTAAATTGCCATAGACCTTTAAAACAAACAAAAAGTCTCGTTCGATCGAGGATAATGTACACAGCTTCTCAAATTTCTGGAAGATTATACAAAATTCCACCCTTAAACTACTTCGCAAGATTCACCATAGAAGAAAATAAAACAGCGAAAATGTATGTGATCATCGAAAATCGTCCTTAAACTCCACTCTGTAAAATTGTTTACAACACGAAAGGACGAAAAAGTTCTTCGACGTCACAGAAAATCAAAATAAAGTATTTTCGCGAGAATTTCCGAGATTCCGCCGGTGTAAAAAATGTTTCGAAGCACCGTTTTCTCGCACTTGTTTAGCACTTTTATCGCGCACACGCACTTTTTCTTCTAACCCTTCATTTAGGGTGAGATGAGTTTATAATACGAATTGGTAATTGTTTGTTTCAAACTTAACAGGCTATAAGTACCTCAAGAACATAATAATAATAATAATAATAATAATAATAATAATAATAAAAATTATAATGTTATACATTAGGTAATAATCTATGTCTTATTTTCTTTTATGCACCTCGAATCGCATCGCGGGTAAATTGTTCGTGGTTTTTGTCCATTATTTGTGACACCCACTAGCGTCGTTGGTGATTTCATGCAAAAAGAAAAAAAAATTAAACGAAATAAAAAAAAATGGAAAAGGTTTGTTCCTCAGATCGTCGAGTTGCTCGTCACGTTCTCGTGACGTCTTATGAGACCTGGTAACATTTTTCTGCTGCTCCTGCGTTCTCATCTGGCTATCGTGGGCGATGGTATTGTACTGTGCGGCGATACGACGCCCGAGCCGTGTGGCGACGGCGGTAGAGGCGAAGGTTTGCATATTATTCTCTCGCAGCTGTTGCTGCCGCTGTCCGTAGCGTAATTCATTGAATTTCCGGTATAACCGGGAATCTCAACTTCCGGCTTGATCTCGATCGTCTCGGCATTCGAAGGTGCACTCGGATGGCTGTTGTAGCGATATTTACACGAGGAGAGAAGATGCCTTCGCAAATTACGAGCCTGTCGAAGTGTCGCGCCACAAAGCGGACAAACACCCGGGCAATCGGAAGCGCCACGAATTTTTGAGGGTGTACCACCGCTACCGCTACTAGCGTTTGCCGAAGAGCTAGAGGCTGAGGCTGCAGCGGCCGCTGCTGCCGACAAGGAGCTCGGTATTATCGGGACTCCTGGAGGATAACCGACGCTCAGCGAACCCGGAAACGAGGGTATGTGCAAAGGCGAATATTGTTGCATCGGCATCAGCGTATGAAGATGAGGCTTTACATCCGGGGGTATTTGATCCTGCTGCAGCAAAGATGGATGATGATGCGGGTGATGTGAATTTTCTGGATTTCCCATCATCGAGTGTTGCTGTTGCGATGTAAGCCAATTGCTGGAGCTCCGATGATTCGCATAATCCGCTGGCGATGGTACGCCCGCTGCCAACAGACACAAACACAATGTTTACCATGCTGGGGGCTGAACTGACCATCTTTAAACATTTCTTTTTTTGTTTTGTTTCTTTTTTCTCGTTCGCTCTATTTGTTTTCCTTTTGCCGCAAATTCTTATTAGCAGAAGCTTTTCGTTTTTTTTTTGGATACGACTACGACAATTTTAAACGACGATAACCAATCGGAATTTTGCAGTTCAACCCTAACGATGGTTGTGCTTGTGTCCGTTTTTGTCTGTCTCTCAATGATTTTTTTTGTACGCAAGTCTGTTTTTGTTTGCTTTGGTTCTTTAAGCTTTTTCTTTTATATTTTATATCGTAGTTTGTCTATTTTTCATTTCATCGCTGATAGCGGCAAATGATGAATACATTATTGACATTCGTTTATGCATAGCGGACACAAAACACAATTGAAGCGAATGCCTTTTGTTGGATTTTATCAGGGATGGTGCTTTGCCTCACTTGAGACTTTGTGAAAAGAGTTGTTATTGAAAAAAAGTGATGAGAAATCAAAGTCCCTCACACCGAATTCGTTCAATATCAAACTTTTGACGATTGATAAGTTATAAATTCATTTAATTACTTTATAGCTTTCCTTTCTATGCTCTCAAGTGAGAAAAGTTCCAACTTCATGAAACGCTTCTCCACCAAGCACCCGAATTATCGGAACACTCACCCATATCAGAGCCACCCTCGCCGTCCTTGTGTTCATAATCGCCCGTTCTTTCGTTACCATGATGATGAGCGTCGTGGGTGCGATCGTGATCGTTATCGCCGTGATCACCACGCGGCCATTTGCCAGAAGACGTCGACGACTTCCTCCTCTTCTTTCTTCTCTGCATCGGCGGGATACACGAATTCATGGTTTCTCGGGTAACTGGCTGGGTGCTTGAGGGTATCGACGACGCGGGAATCTCTTCACCGTTCTGAAATAACCAAATAAGATTATTTTGTTATTGATACCATTCGTACTATTGGATTATATTTTCACGAGTGATACATCCTTAAATATATTCAAGACGAAATTATCATCCATGAAAACGTAAAATATATACATGTTATTCTGACAAACGTGAAGCCCGATATTTGATTTTTTTTTGTTCCAGGTTTTTCGCAAAAAAACATACCGAAAATGTCAGATTCTTAAACTCTCTTTCCGATCAGCGAATATGATCGGAAAGTCTCTCTGTTAGGGCAAAACGTCGAGACATACTTCCGTGAGTATAGTAGGCGGTGTTAGACCGTGTATGCTGAGACAATGAGCAGCCTGTAGGAGAGACGGTAATTGTGAAGGTTCAACACTGACTTCGCCTCTGTAAACGAATTCCAGTAGTGATTCAAGATCTTCAGCCCCTATGCCCGCAAGCATAACAACAGGATGCTGACATGGTGTACTCTGAAATCAAAATCGTCAGTGCGATGTTGAAAGACATTTGAAAAAGTGATTGAAAGAGCCAAGGGCGAGGAACAGATGCGAACAAAAACTAGGACCTTCCATTGTCTACTGGCAAGTTAAAAAATCAGTATTCCTACAAGTTTCCCCTTATTTTTAGTGTTCAGAATGTTTCATATACATGATTTACTGTTATTTAGAAAAAAATGTTAACCATATGCGTGAGAAAAAAAGACTTTTGCCTTACGACTCTTCTATCTATGGTCATGGAATCATTGTACAAAATTGTTAAATCTGCATCTTTCTTACAACTAGTCGCTCTCGATTCCTACGGTAGATTCATTTTTGTTAAGCGTTCAAAAATAATTTATCCCATCGCAGTGAAATTTTGTGCAGGAATTTTGAAGTAACTAGTGCAGATTTCCATATATCTAACTAAAACTTTTGGTAAAAATAAGCAAGTTTCAAGGTATCAGAGTGATAAATATGTACAGAATAATATTGTAATCTTAGGCTGTTTCATACGTGAACATGGTGAGACTCGATTAAGGGTTTTTGGATTTAGTGAAATTTCGAATTCCTTTTTTGGCCTGTTTCCTAACATTCTGATCCGGGCAACCCTCGTGGTTCAAGCTGAAGCGAAGACGGGAAGGAAGGTGCAAACTCAAACAGGCACATTGCTTCCTCAAAATGGTTTCCCATTCACAAAGCGTTCTCTCCCGCTGCGCCAGAAATTGAGCACTCCTGTGTAAAACATTGCGAGCGATGCAGAAAAAAATGAGAAAGCAACTCTTAAGTTTCAGTCTGCACCTTTTTCTTTGTTTAATTATAAGAGCTAATGTAATGGACGTAAACGTTTGACTTCTCGAACTTATTTTTGAGAATTATTCGACAATTTGTGAAATATGATTATTGAACGAATTTTGCATTAGGCCTTTGATAAGGAGACAAATCGAGACAATGTTTGTTTTATTTTACGGTGAAGAAAGACCTTAAGCAAATCCAGGAGAAAGGGACTCGCCGCACTGAGAACAATCTTGTGAGCTGGGAAACTTCTTCCTCCAGCGGCTAACGTAACATCTACGAGATCTCCCTGGCCCCTGAGCAATTGAACCGCTGACGCTAGCGAGGATCCAAACTCACCCCATGAGAGGCTGTACAGTTGCTGACTACTGCTACCCATTCTGCGAATAAGAGAGAAACAAAAGAACGAAAACGAATGAATATAAAAAAGAAGGAAGAAAGAGAATAAAAAATGGAAGACCAAGAGAGAACGGTTTCTCGCACGAACGACGCACGCGCGCGCGAACCATACACACACGCAATGGCAGACACACACACACACGTACGCAGGCATACAACATACGCGCACGCAACGCACATACACACCCAGTATGTGCGCATACAAATTCGCGCATGCACACACACACACACACACGCACGCACGCACACGCGCGCAAGAGACACGCAGAGGAACGCGCAGCTTTCACATACGAGGACTCATTCGTGTCCGCCTTGAGACTCCCGTTACATTTAGACGATCGAATAAAGCACAGCACAGGCACACACAGACGCGCGCAGACGCGGGGTAAACGACAAACAATATGTAAAAATTGTTGCTCTTTTGCTTCGTCTTGTTTCTCTGTTTTCTTTTTTTTGATGCGTACAAACGAAACTGATGAACGAAAATCCCGTTATCTCTGCAATCCTCGGTGAGTCCGAAATGACGAGCGAACCGCGGCGTATAACCGTTTGCGCCCGTTTTCCACCGTACACCAGCTTGGAATATTCTCTCTCGGCCTCTCTCCTTGCTCTCCCGCACACTCCGCGCGCGCGTCGCGACCGTGCCCACCCGTGAGAGAGAGAGGCGCCTCACATACAATCACGACTCGTGCACACATATACGCACGCGCACACAGCACACACACACACACATAAGCACCGTTTCCTTTGCTCGTCTCTCTCTCTCACCCTGCTTCCTTCACACAGATATCTCTCAGCTACGGGCGAGTGAAACGCGAAGAGGAGGAAAGTTCACCCCACTCCGAACGAATTCTCTCGATTAATATCGTGCCCGTGCACCCCACCACCGTCGTCCCCGTAGCGCACGCCGTTGACGATCGACGCCCGCCACTAACCGCCTCGATAAATTCACGGCGTCCTCTTTGCCGACGAACCTAACCCAAAATGTGTGATTCTCGCGCAAAACGAAACGAGACGAGACGAAGTTATCCGTCCTCGAGAGAACAAATTAATAAAGACACAGCGATTTATTTCGCCTCACTCATGCAGTGTAAAAAATATCAGCGTTTGTGATCGATCCGTTTCTGCATTAACGCGCAAATTCATCGCCAAATCCTAGAGAAGAAGAGGAGGACGCGGTTATTTTGTCTTACCTGTGCCAGACTCGACAGAATTCGAGACGTAGACTCGGTGAAAGGCTCTCGTAACGAGGCAAACTGAAAGTCAAGCCAGGTTATAAAGAGACGCACATCTCGTCGCGCTGTGTGAGCTCGGTTAATTTTTTTTCTTTTTTTTGCCCTATTTTACCCAAAGCCTCATCGCTCGATATTTATCGGTGTTGGTTATATTATCCGTCAGATCGACGCATCGGTTCAGACGTCCTCGACTCTCGGTGCAACGAGAGAGCTGTAATTGTTTTGCTTTTTCTCTCAGGTTTACGCTTTACGACAAACACACATACACACGCAGGCACACACATGCACGAGAAGGCGACGGGTAAACGGTGGAATATCCACGGATTCAAACGCTGTCACAGAGAAATTCTACGCGAACGTCACATTTCCACGGGGATACTGTGCTGCCACGGTATGGCCGGCAGCGGCGACGCCAAAGCCAACTGGTATATACTATATACATACCGTTCTCTCCTCTCTCTTGCTCTCGCTCTCTCCTGTTATCGGTTCTGGTCTCTCCTCTCTCTTCTCGCCTCTCTCTTCTCTCTTCTCTCCTCTCTCGTCTCTCTTCTCTCCTCTCTCTTCTCTCCTCTCTCCTCTCTCCTCTCTCTTCTCTCTCTTCTCTCTTCTCTCTCTTCTCTTCTCTCCCTTCTCATTTCCCTCTTCACTATGCTCTCTTCTCTCTTCTCTCTCCTCTCTTCTCTCTCCTCTCTTCTCTCTTCTCTCTCCTCTCTTCCACTCTCCTCTCTTCCTCTCTCCTCTCTTCCACTCTCCTCTCTTCCCCTCTCCTCTCTTCCACTCTCCTCTCTTCCACTCTCCTCTCTTCCACTCTCCTCTCTTCCACTCTCCTCTCTTCCACTCTCCTCTCTTCCACTCTCCTCT
>JAPYZT010008744.1:0-11057 GCA_030522965.1 Tryphoninae sp. A BG-2022a | reverse complement strand
CATTGTCTGATTCAGTTTGTATTGCGCCAGTTCTGGAGACCGCTCGACGATCACTGCTGCCACGTCGTCAGCGTAAGCAACGAGGCGAACCCCGAGCGGGGGCGAACCCCGAGCGGGGGCGAACCCCGAGCGGGGTTCGCCCCGAGTTGTTGTTGTTGTTATTATTATTATTATTATTATTATTATTATTATATTGTATTATAATGCTGTTACTGTTTGCAGGAATTTATTTACAGGCTGACCCTGAATGACGTTCGATCACATTTTCTCGTCGATTTCACGTTAATAATCATAATAATAATGACTATAGAACAACGTGAAGTCAATTATACATTACTTCTGCATTAAAGTGATTTCACACGATTAAGGATTTGGGGTCAAATTTATTCCATGATCAATAGTTTTTCGAACGACAATAGCTCATGAGAACTGTGATATTATTTTGTTCTTTTTCTCGATTATGAATTACTGTAGAAATAGGACTGTTGGCTCCAACCTGATTTCATTTTTATTGACTTTTTATTCAACAATAATCATAGAGCATCTAGCTTCTATTTTAGAATAAGGATTTTTTGATTATGTGACATTTAAAAAATTTTCTCTAAATAACTTTAGCCAAGAACATACATTTTTGTTTATATCCTGGAAATATTTAAATTAACAATTTAAATTGCGACGAATCGACCATGCACTTTTCCCAAGCCCATCCTACTCGCCTTCCAAGAATTCGACCCACTTTTCCTTCCCTTCGAACATCCATTGGTGAAAGGATCGAGATAAACGAGACAGTTGTGCGGTCTCTCACGCTCGATGTGAATTTTTTTTACGAATCTCCCGAACTGTTCTCGAACTCTTGGCTTCGTAACTCGTCGTCAGATTTCGCCTGTTCTTCGTACCGAATTTCAACTCCACTCCCCTTCGTAATTATCCTTAGGAAGAAGAGTGCCCAATCTTCATATTTTTATTAACAGCATGGCTGGCATAAGGATCGATGCAATTTACTCGCTCCACTGGCCGAGACTTCCCAAGGCTCGTCAATAATAATAAAAAGTTGCAAGAACGAAACTCACCCCTAAAATTCAAACTCGAAAATCCAATTTGCAATATATTCGAGGGTTTTGGCGCTGACACGAGCGTATTGGCAGGAGTGGAATATTCGTTATTCGTATAACAATCGAATTTTTATGAAGGGAATAGAAAATCGAAATGTCATTATATAAACAAGGGGAGAAATTAACTCTACAATAGTAATAATAATCATTATTATTATTATATCAAAGTGAATGACGGGAGCATTATATTATGGTATACACGTCGTCCACTCGATCGTTATATTGTTCTTGGCTTATCGTATCAAATGACGTAATTTCTGGCTCAAGGCATTCACATATGTATATGCGCATGCGCGCATAAATGTTATTAAACCATAATTACCAATTTCACGTCAATAAATACGATTCTATTGCATTTTTATAACAATTCAAAGTTTGTACAAGTCAAAATTCTAATAAGGGTAAGATCCACAAAGATAGAAGAATGTTAATAATGATAAAACTTAGAAAAATGATAAGCTCGATTAAAATGATAAAAATCATAAGATTGAGATAAACGATAAGAATAATAATAATAATGATGATACAAGCGATAAAGAAATAACGATAATGATAATAAGCTTCATTCGCAATTCAACGACGCTTTCAAAAGCTTTCGTAACTTTTCGACGATAAACCAAAAGCTTGCAATTTCCTTTCCTCGACAGTCGCAATATCTTAAAAAAGTCCAAAGTTTCTCCGAACTTGCAATAACTATAGCAAAAACTATCCCAGCGTTTCCACGTAGCATGAAAGACATTATCACAAGTAAGAAAAGTGCGAAATTGACTGCGTCCATTTTGTTTCCTTCTCGTGTAAAGAGGGAAGAAGAAAAAAAAGAAGAAAATTCACGACTTCCACAGGCGACTCTCGAGTGTGACAATTTTTCTCTCGTTCCTCTCCGAGTTTTTATTTTTATTCATTTTTTTTTCAACCCCGAAGCTTTTTCATCGCGACATTAGCAAATATTTCTCACGAGCTTGCGACATTCGAGGCAAAAGCTTTCGTCGCAGGTATCATCGTTGCTTCACTGTACACTCGAAGAATCGCGAGGCACAGAAAAGTAGAAAAAGTACAACGAAAGTCGAGCTTGCAAGCTCCGTTGATATTTTCTTTCTCCAGTTGTCGTCTTGCCCTGCGAACGACGTCAATCACGCGGACCGATCAATTTTTGGTACAAACTTCCGGGACAGAACGATAGAAGTGAAACATGGTTGCATAAGAATTTTTTGAAATACGAAAGAAAATTTATGAACAAAAATGAAAATGGCGGGAAAATTTTGAATTCAAGGTTTTTACCTTAAATGCAAAGAGAACGTAAAAAAACATGTGAAAAAATTATCAATGAGGTGTGTGAGAGGATGAAATGGAGACGCATGAATTGTCATAGTTGCGTTGAAGATTTTTTTTTTGCCAAAAGCCACGCGATTCTCGGAACTCATATTAACCCGTTTCACACTCGGGTCATGCATTTCCGATTTATTCCCAGGAATTTCATGCATATTTAGTCTTCGGGGCATGAATCGACCCTTGTGGGATCGAAAAGCAGCAATCTACCCTCGAAATGTGTAGTTTCTCCGATCGTTCGAAATTCGATTCAACGATGAATTGTGATCCTGACTTGAAACGCATGGAATTGTAAACGTACTTTAAACTTTCGAAGGCAAAATTCACTCATCGATAGTTTACTCGAAAGCATTGTTGTGTAAATCTAAAATATTTGTGAAGTGATTTTCGAAAGAAAATTATTCGACCATTTTGGAAGAAGTAGGAAACAAGATTTTTCATTCTTCTGGAACAAAATATCACAAAGAGAATTAAAAAATGATTTTCTTGGAATTAGTGGATAAAAATGGGAAACGGATATTTTGACCTTGTGAATAAAATATACATTTAAGCAAAACGAATCCTCGTGTAAAGCTTGAGAGTGTTCGACTGAGTATATTTTTTCAGTCGATCAGGCAATTCTGGAAAATGTTAGAGCTAACACACCTCCACATGGAATCCATAATAACACTCGGTTATGAAACTGTGTCCTCGAGAAGAGTGGAAAAAAGCATTAGGAGCATTACCAATGGCGTTAAAAGTGGGAGAGGACTAAATTGGTTGGAATCGTGGAAAAGATTGGACAAGCTTTTTCACCTCCCTTTTATTCACTTGAAATCATATCGACTCTTCGTACAAGAATCAAACAATTTTTTTTCCTACTATCTATTATTAATGCAATCACTTAGATAAAATATCATTCTTCGACTATGTCTGACCAATCGCTGGCCTAACTACTGATTTTTTAAATTTACATTTTATAAATTAAATTCAATAATTTACTCAAAAGATCTCGATATATTTCATACCAAGCTGTCATAGAAGGATCAAATAATGATTTGCTGATCTTACAGGATCGCTGTAATTAATGCGATTAAAAATAAACATAATCAATCGATCGGTGCAATAGCTAGTTTTTTTTTTCTTTTATTTATTATATTGTCGCCATAAATCGTGACATTATAGTAGAATATTCAATAAATGTGTTTTTCTATTATATAATCTGAGTACAATTATTTTTATCCTGAAAAAAAAATAATCGAACGACGTCTGACCAATCACTGCTTTAACTACTGTTTTTTTGTTCAGTAATTGCATTCAACCTTATTTACCTACCACTTTGTTTAAGCGAGCACAGATTTTTTGCATGAACTCAGGTTGTTGTCCGATCAATAACGTCCTTTACAACTAAAGCTCTTATCCAAATCCAACAGCACGCCCTCGTGTTAAGCCCGTTTGGAGTTAGGCGCTGATAGCAAAAGCGTGCAAGGGCTACGAGAGTGTAAAACGATTAGGAGCTTCTGACTCGTTCCAACAACGTTTATAGCGGAAGCGTGATGAAAATACTAACTTGAAAAAATATTGTACTTTTGGCACTTTTTTTTTTAGTTTTTATTTAAGTAAAACCTCTTGCTCCATAAAAAAATCCGACAAAAACTTGACGAAAGTATATTAACATAAATCCATATCTCTTTTTCCGACGATGAATTATGAAAGGGATAAAAATATTTCTAAATTCATGAAACAAGTAAACGTTATTTTTTTACTTTGAACATCTTTAAAAAAAATCCCTAAAAAAAAGAGATAGAATAATTGTTCATTTTATTTAATTCTAGTTAATTCTGGAATTTTTGTGACAATTTTGAAAATTGTGTTTAATTTAAAAAAAATAATGATGAATAACTATTTTGAGTAAATCTACTCAAATTTATGTGTACGTGTTTACGTGCGCTTGAGAGGGTTGAGAGAGTTTACGGGTGCGAGACGCGATTGAAAAATTCGAACGTCTATAACCGAGCAACGGCTTAACCGATCACGCTGAAGTTTTACTCGCTAGTAGAACAATCGACCAACCTTCCGTCGATGCAATTTCCGTAAAGATTAATCCACTTGTCTGGATTTTATGGAATGTTTCATTTTCCGATAAAATCTGTTAAAAGCATAACTTTATCAATTTTCGAGTTATCGATATAAAACTTTTTACAGAAATGTTCTGTTGTGAAAAAAATCTCGTGATTGAGTTCAAATACGATATGTCAAGACATTCGATTATATGCATTTTTTAAGTTTCGAAAATTGTGTATACTCGTATATAATTTACGAACAGTTTAATAATTGTTTAACGCTTAAGAAGAAATTTTACCATATGTGGATAATTGTTTTGTCGTAAGCAATTGTTACATCCAAAGATTTAATGGTAAATTTGACCTTTCCTTCATTTGACCTTTCGTTCATTACGAATTTTCGATAAGAAAATATTTAATTAATAAATCCACGTTTGAACGAGTTAAAGAGGACGATTTATTTTCTGCCAATATTTGGCAGCAAATTTGATAAAAATCTGTGCATTACGAATTTTCGATAACAATATATTTAGTTAATAAATCCACGTTTGAGCGAATTAAAGAGAACAATTTATTTTCTGAAAATATTTTCATTCTGCTAAAAACCTGTGTATATATGCTCGTACAATATTTATGGAGAATTGTAAGATTAACAAATGGTTAATTAATCAAATCGTGGATAAATTTAATCAAATCACTCAATGGAGACTCGTTCTTCAAGGAGTTAGTCAATTCCCTGGAGGAATATGGGAATTAGGCGGCGTCGACTGTATCGGTGCGGATTACCGCAGTTCCCTAGTGCCCTCATGTGCGATGCGATGCAGTGGTGAGGTATAAGTCGACTGCGGACGCGTTACAGCGTCGCGGAAGCAGGAACGAGAGAGAGAGAGAGAGAGAGAGAGAGAGAGAGAGAGAGAGAGAGAGAGAGAGACGGAGAGGTGAGTGTTAAGAACACGTGAACTTTCGCGTTGGGATAACATTAATAAAAAGAACATATATATATAGAAAAATAAGTGATACAAATGTATTTATGCAGATGAACTTTGCAAAAACTTGAAGACAATCAATTATCGCAAGAAAATACGAGATTAAGTAGTAAAGCCGAGATCCGGTCAGACCGAGTAAAATTTTATCTTGGCAAACTTTTTTCTCGCACCGATAAGTTTAAGTTATCCGAGTCATGCCGTTCGCGTGCTGGTAGTAAGTTCATCTGTTTTTCGTAAGTCCATCAGTCACGCCACTCATTTTGAATGGTATTTAGTAAAAAATCAGTACACGTTTGTTTGCCCTCCTCGTCGATTGAGACTCGTTGTTAAATTTCAATCATACGTTCTTCAACAAATAGCTCGACATCTTTGATCCAAATTACGACAGTCGGTACATTTTTTCTTGCAACGATGAAATTCGTAAATAAATAATTGAACTGTAATTAATCATGCAAGATTGATTACTCGTATCACGAACGATTTTTTTTTATGTTGTTGACATTGTGATGTTTGAAACAACCTTGTTGCAGCAATTGTTCTCAGTCTGAGATGTTATTCTTATTTTATCTATATTGATAGAAGGACGAATTGTTGTTGTTATTATTATCATCATTATAAATCATACGGCGTATTAATGGAATTTCGTGGTGATTCATAATTCTATTTCCGCCATAATTTCAGCTTGGTTCGCCCCAATCAATTAAATCAGTTATTCGATTTCCCATACAGCACATTTCTATTCATTATGTGCGTCGTCAAGACGCACATGTGGCAATGTCATATAGAACCAGGATACACACCAACATATAGACAGATTCGTGTATATGATATAACAGCCTATGTGAAGGTTTCTCTGTAGCTCAATCGGTGAAGCAGGACGCCCCTCGGTAATACTCTGCCTTGACACATTTATCCATTCGAACCTTTCGACAACATCGCCTTGTTCGACCCCTCGCGGATTTGCCGGTAGAAAAAATTCCCCCTTCGATACGCCCTTGAGAATGCTATTTCCCCTACGTCTCGAACAATGTGTCGCTTCGATTGCCAAACTAGAAAAAAAAATCATCCCCTCGTACGCGAGTCGATAGTATTATTGATGCTACGTAGTAAGATTCAGAAAACACCGTTTTGTAAATATACTTCCTTGCGAAATGGCAGAGGTTTCTCCCCGCCTGACCAAAATTGACTTATGCTACTTTAGTTTCTAGTAATAATGATAATGATAACTGTGGTAATGGTACTGTATTCTAGACAAAAGTTGGCATGAAAAGAGTTTTAGTCCATTAAACCTTTCATCGTTATCATGTCGACTGATTAAAATAGTTTTACTGTAAATACATTTACTAAAGAAATAAATTTATTTGGCTGACTAATGCTTATCTATATCACTTGATTTTACAAGAGTTGTTTATTAGTTGCTTCAAGTATGATTCGTAGTTGCTATGTCGACTGACTAAAACCGCTTTACTCTAAATAAATTTACTAAAGAAATAAATTTATTTGGCTGACTAATGTTTATCTATACCACTTGATTTTACGAGAGTTTTCAGTTCCTTCAACTATGATCCATCGTTGCCATGTTGATTGACTAAAACTGTTTTACTCTAAATAAATTTACTAAAGAAATAAATTTATTTGGCTGACTAATGTTTATCTTTACTACTTGATTTTATAAGAATTTTTAGTTCCTTCAACTATGATTCGTAGTTGCCATGTCGACTGACTAAAACAGTTTGACTCTAAATAAATTTACTAAAGAGATAAATTTATTTGGCTGACTAATGTTTATCTTTACTACTTGATTTTATAAGAATTTTTAGTTCCTTCAACTATGATTCGTAGTTTCCATGTCGACTGACTAAAACAGTTTGACTCTAAATAAATTTACTAAAGAAATAAATTTATTTGGCTGACAAATGTTTATCTTTACTACTTGATTTTACGAGAGTTTTTAGTTCATTCAACTATGATTCATCGTTGCCATGTTGACTGACTAAAACGATTTTACTCTAAATAAATTTATTAAAGAAATAAATTTATTTGGCTGACTAATGTTTATCTTTACTACGTGATTTTATAAGAATTTTTAGTTCCTTCAACTATGATTCATCGTTGCCATGTTGACTGACTAAAACAGTTTCACTCCAGATAAATTTACTAAACACAAATTTATTTGGCTGACTAATATTTATCTATACCACTTGGTTTTACAAGAGTGTTTAGTCGCTTCAACTATGATTCGTAGATGCCACGTCGACTGACTAAAACAGTGTTTACTCTGAATAAATTTACTAAGGACATACATTTATTTGGCTGACTAATTTTGATTTATACTACTTAATTTCACACTTATTTCGTGTGAAGTACTAATATCATAGTATTTCAAATTGTATCAATGCTTACTTTCACTACTTGGTTTTTATTGTCACATTTGTTATTATAAAAATTAAAATAACAACACTTGAAACAAATAATTATTGACTATGATCGATAGCTCCAAGACGTTTGCATCATGCAGAATAAGTCAACGTTTACGAAATCTCCTTCCGACGGACAAATTTCATGATTTATCCAAGCTTATAAATATTCGAAGAATTCTCGCATTGTTTTTTGTTTCGTGAGCAACAGCATATAAATAATTCACAATGGAATTTTCAAGTGTAAACACCGTGGCAACAAGTGTGATCGTATATGGATGGACGCATGACGATAAAACTCACCCCCAAGGCACGTCAGCAACTGCGCAGATTTTGCCTCACTTTCCAGAAGGAAAACAATATAACAACGATATATATATATATATTTATTCACTAAAAGTCAAATAAATCTCTTCGTTCTTTCGAAAATACACAGTTCAAACACTGGCCCTGTATTGAGCTTGTATCAATAAATAAGTAATAAATTACAACAATATAATGTACTTTTTTATCGAAAGAAAGTCACTCGATTTCATTTGAAAAATTAAAACGAGTCCAATTTTTTCAAATAATCACGAACAATTAATTGACATTATTTTATCACGAATGTTGCACAGACAATTGTTTACCAAGTGTGTGTAAATATGTTTAATGTTAATAACTATTGCAAAATGTCAAAATCCACATATATATATATATGTGTGTGTATGTGCGTACGAGATTAAATTTTGTGGTCAAAATTTCGAAAGCTTCGTCTTGGCGTATGATCGAACGCACGCGCGGAGGGCCACTTGTAGCGGTTCGGTTGGGATCAAATCGAGCGGGACGCACGGTTTTGTCGATGAAAAGCAGCGAATGACCGGGCGCGTTAACCGAGACTGGCGGCTCGGCAAACAGGTGAGAGGCTCGCGTGTCTCGCTCCTCTCGTCTCCGCATCCCCCATACCCATATTTCCCCCACTCACTTACCACCCCCATATCCAGGATTCCGTGGAGGGGATGAAGGGAGGGAAAGTAACCAACCCTCCCCTTTAACGCAACCCCGTAGAATTTCGAGTCTATTTTCATCCTCCCTCTTTTGCCCCACTACATTTTCCTTTCATCCCCCTTTTCGTATTCTCGTCGTTTCTCCAACCCCTGTAATTTTTTATCCAATACCCAATCTTTCTTTAAACATTTTTTTCGATAATTTTGGAATTGCGTTACCCTCGAAATTGCGTTCTATTCGGACATCGATATTTATCCCCTAAACGTCTCCAGTTCATCTTATTCCTGCACCATCGAAAACATTTTTTCACCCCCCTACCATTTTCTTTTAAAATTGCTTTTTCACTCCAGTCAAATATCGCCAATGTCAAATTTGATGGCATGGAATTTTTATGCGAGATTTTAGAATTTCATCCCCCATTCCTTCACGTTCTTCGTTCCTATTTACATCGACGTATCGCATTCCTACATTGTATTGCTGTTTTTAACTTGAATTTTCATCCCCTTCTCATTTATTGAGTCAATCTTTTTTTTTTTATTTCATTCGTATTTCTTTTGCCTCCGGAAATAAAAAAGCGTTGTCACATTAACCGTATGTATATATTTCTTATCACTTCGTTTCCCTCGCACGTTTAAAATTTAATCCACAGATCTCGTTCTAAATTTGCATCCCCTCTTCAACTCCAAGTTTTTCCGCACCTTTGCAGTCTTACATGTGTTTTTTTTCTTTTTGTTCCGCCTCCTCCGACCCTCGGGACTACGCGTGCTCTCTCAAGCCGTATTTTTTTCATCCCTGTCGTGAAATTGCTTACCCCTCCCTGTTTCCCGTCGCTCTCTTTCATTTAGTAACCGTTGGTGGCGCAACCCCCCACTTCTCGATTCACCAACTCTTTTTCATCAACGCATCTTCCGGTGGATTATTTTTCTGCCTCTCTATCTCTTTGGTAACTTCTTGAAACCTCCCTTCGATGCTGCCATCGCTTTTCACGTTCCATGCTCCCCCACTCTACAAAATATCACCCACCGTGCCAGAACATTCTTTCACCGTTGCCTCATCACTATCTACGTATCACAAATTTGTTTCAGGCCTTGGTATCTTTTGTGCGAACGTATCTTGCGCGTGCACTATCGACCCACTAAAAATTCTAGTTTTCTACCCTCGTTGTCGAAAGAACAAGGGCAACATTATCTTGTGTATTCTCGAACGATAGTGAAATGAATTTTACATTGGCTGTTTACACGTGCTTTATAAACGAAAGTAGGATTGAAATGGAGTCAAAAAAAATAGCAAACAAATATTTCAATTTAGAATTGTGTAGAGTTGCATAATTCAACTCTACACCTTTTTAGATTCGTAGAAATTTTTATGAAGGATTTATACATGGCCCAATCTCAGTTGTAGATTGGACAACTCAATCCTACATGACCGAAAGGCTGTGTGTGTAGAGTTGAAAACAAAAATTGAACACGAGACTTGGTTGTGTTTATAATTTACCAATGCAGGATTGTGTATTCTCTAACGATAGTAGAATGAATTTTACATTGGTTATTCTCACGTGCTTTATAAACGAAAGTAGGGTTGAAAAAGAATGAAAACAATCGAAACAAATATTTCAATTTAGATATGTGTAGAGGTTCATTGTTCAACTCTACATGTTTGTAGATTCGTAGAAACTTATATAAAGCATTTGTACATGGTCCTGTCTTAGCTATAGATTGGACAAGTCAATTCTACAGGCCCGAAGGGGTGTGTGTAGAGTTGAAACCAAAAATTGAACACGGGATTTGGTTGTGTTTATAAATTACCAATGCAGGATTGTGTGTTCTCTAACGATAATAGAATGAATTTTACATTGGTTATTCACACGTGCTTTATAAACGAAAGTAGGGTTGATAAAGAATGAAAACAATCGAAACAAATATTTCAAATTAGATATGTGTAGAGGTTCATTGTTCAACTCTACATATTTGTAGATTCATAGAAACTTTTATGAAGCATTTGTACATGGTCCTGTCTCAGTTGTAGATTGGATAACTCAATCTTACATGACCAAAAGGGTGTGTGTAGAGTTGAAAACAAAAATTGAAGACGAGACTTGGTTTTGTTTATAATTTACCAATGCAAAATTGTGTATTCTCTAACGATAGTAGAATGAATTTTACATTGGTTGTTCACACGTGCTTTATA
>JAPYZT010008735.1:0-11651 GCA_030522965.1 Tryphoninae sp. A BG-2022a | reverse complement strand
AGAGAGAGAGAGAGAGAGACAGAGAGAGAGAGAGAGAGAGACAGAGAGAGAGAGAGAGAGAGACAGAGAGAGAGAGAGAGAGAGACAGAGAGAGAGAGACAGAGAGAGAGACAGAGAGAGAGAGAGAGGGAGAGGGAGAGGGAGAGAGAGAGAGAGGGGGAGAGAGAGAGGGGGAGAGAGAGAGATGTAAGATTACGAAGCCAGTTGCATTATAAACAAATTGGTTCGAGAATTATTTTACCGGCATAAATTTGTGAAATAAGTTTGCCAATACGTTGCAAAATAATTTATCACAAAGCGAATTCTTGGTGAAAAGTTTTATAAATGCGAAACCGTGAAAGCGTCACATCTACTTTGTAACGGAAGTCCTACATTTTTTCACATTTATTTCTCTCTCTCTCTCTCTCTCTCTCTCTTTCTATGTCGCACCCACTTATACGAAGAATTCAAACGAGAAAATGTATATATGAAAAAATGAAAATGTATATACGAAAATATATATATATATATATATATATATATATATATATATAAATTCTTAACAGCGCGCAGCTTGTAGATTTTTCCAACACGACATTTTTGCTCTCGCTCGCTTATCCACCGCTCCAGGACGTAGAGCAGGAACGCTGAGAGAGCACCGGGAATGCGATAGGAAATTTAGCTCGGAAGGAAAGAATAAAAAGTGCGGATGAGAAATGAAAAAAGAGAGTAAAATATATAAAAAGAAATCATAAAATGTAAGACGAGAGAGAAAGACGGGCCGAAGGGGAGAGAAAGAAAACGACAATGATACACTCCTTCCACCATCTGTTTTATATTATTCTTTCTCTATGCATGCGACGTTGAAAGAACTTTCATCCTCAAGGCTGCAGCAACGCTGAAAATCGAAAGACTCGGCGATATCTTCCACTCGCTTACACAGGAAGTCGCGAGTATGTTCTTTCGAGACTTTGCTCCTACGTTACTAAACCTCGCGATACTTCCCAGGCTTGATCAATTTGTTGTTTTATTTTACAAAAAGGTTCCTGCGATTTCAACGAAAAAGTCGTGAAAATTCTTGGATTGAAAACAATATTGTAAATGGTAATTGTTCAAGAGTGTAAATTATGTTTTATCGCGTGAAAATAATTCGAAGGAATCGACTATTTTATTAACGAAAATTGTTATTCTTGTTAAATATTTATTTTCGATTATTTGATTAGAAAATTCTGGGGAGATACAAAATATTATTTTTATTCACGTTTTTATGAAATCTATCGGATTTCTAGGACTAATTCACGACATACTTTGCTCGAGAATATTCGCCGTCCTGTCCCGATTTCGTTGCTACTTTGTAATTCCCTGGATAATCCAATATCCAATATAATAATGCGAGCGGGGTCGGGGGGGGGGGGGAGGTTATTCAACGGGTTTATATTGGATTAAAGAGCGAAGGTATCGTTTCCGGTACGATGTAGAGCTTATCGATGAAGCAATAACGATACTAAACGATAAAACCATTATTTATTATATCAATATCTATCTATCTATCTTTATGAACAATTCCTCCTCCGTAAGAAAGGATAAATTGTTGATAAATGTTGAAACGCCGAAAATACGAAATTCGTCGACTCTCGCCATTTCCAAGAATTAATTTCATTCCTGAGCTCCTGATTACGTTGGCATTTTAATTTTGAAATTAAAAAACAAAAGTGCAACAAAAAGTGTCGAGACGTAATAAAAAGGCAGGTCTGGAAATCTCGGAGATGTTCCTAATCGTTTGACAGCTGTGTGGTTTTTGTTTTTAGGTAGTTTTTTCTCGTCATATTTTAAACCACCGTGTGGCTAATTGAAAAGGAGCAGCCTTTGCGAAGCAGACGAACCTCGCCAGCTTACGAGGAAAAGTCTCGTCCTATGTGTGCTTTAATTCACGAGGCATCGCCAGGGTCCTGTCTTCAGCCGCTTGACGCCCTCCTCGTAACGACGCTGTTACGCCGTATACAGGGTTGGGGGTTGGCAAAGGCCACGCAACGAAACCGTTTCTCGTTTATTTTTATTCCTCGCTTATCCAAATTACGCGACACACATTTTGGCCAAGAGTGTCTATGGCTCGGTGTTTGCGTTTGTATTTGTCGATGTGTTTGTGTGTGAGTGCGGGGGTGAGGATCATGTGTGTCTAGCTATTTGAAGCGCGTACGGCTGTGCATAAATTTCACAAGGTTTAAAAAATTACATCGCTTTCCATCTCCCTAAATGGCTTTTGTAAAAGCTGCTGAGAATGTATACGACTGCCACGATTTACCTGTTTCGTTAAAAACAACAAAAATTACTTAATTAATTTTCTGGGCGAAATATCCAAAATTGTTAAATTTTATAGAGTTTTGAATGATGACAAGGAGTTAATTTAAAGAGCGAGGAGAAGGGTGTTAGACGTTGGCGGATCTCCCTTTCGATTTTATCACGTCATGTCGAAGTTTATTTGGATGAAAAAAAAAATCTTGACCTTCCAAGTCGACTCCTCGGTTCAACTTTCAATTCGTCAATGTTCGACATATTTAAAAAAAAAATTTCTTCCGAAAGTACATGTCTCCCTTGATAAATGGTTCAAATTTCATGAAATTCTCAGTAATGGAAGTATGTTATGCTTTTCCACTTGCAATGTACCTTTTCTCGAAATCTACTCATCGTATCTGCGTATTTTTTTTTGTTTTATATAAGAAGTACATTGAAACGAAGGATGTGTCGAGACATTTTTTTGAAAAAACGATTCAGACCCGAGAATAATATGTTTAAAGGTAAAAAAACGTGGTAAATCAATGGCTTTAATAAAATTTCAAAACGATGTGAAAAAATTCTGAAACTATCGAAATATCGAAAAAACACGCAGAAGAAAAATGGTGAAAATCGAACGTACGGTTCCTGAGAAAAAGTATGTACATTGAAGGGAATGCCAAGGAGGCGAAATTTTTGTTCTCATTTTTAAATATTCTCTACACGATTTTTTTTCGTCCAACGATATGAATCATCGTAGATTGCAGAATCAAAATTTCCCCATACAATACGATTATAACAACCTTATGTCCGATTATTTGCAATTTGCCCGTAAAACTAAAACAATTTGCCTTTTTGATTGTTGACGAAAATTAGTTGGGTCGAAAATGAAAAAAAAGAATCGCATTAACGAACATGATATCGTATTATGATAAGAGTGTTATCATCATTAACCAAGTTTGGCGGGAATATCTAGAGGGCAGACAGGGGAGAAGTTAACCTCTTCGTGACTCCTTCTCCGTTGAGAACCTCGGTATCGAGCTCGCCCTATATATCGCACGACCAAATGCACCCCCCTCGGCCTTTCGAGAGCAACCTTCCCGCATATCGTTCCCGTTGCTCGTGCAGCATCGCGTCTTGGCAAGAATATCGAATTTCATGAGTATATCCCGTTAAATAGCCGAATACGTGTATCAAGGTGCTTGTCGGAGTGAGTTGAAGGAATTTACCAGATAACGCTCTATATTATTACTATATCATTCTAATGTTACGCATATATATGTACGTGCATTACGTGAGTAACAACGTCATTTTATTAATATCCAAAGTTGCGCAAGCCTTGCGTCTATTATTCGTACAAATGTTGTGATAATCGATATTCAAAGTTTGATGGCGCTTCGTATCATGTTTCGATGATCATAAACATTAAAAGAGCTATTTGTAAACTAAATTACTATTTCTCACATAATAATTATAAACTCTTTTTTATAAATATTTCTGATTAAAATTTAACTCTTATGTACTAACTGTACGGTTTTTAATGAGAAATCTGTCGATACTTTTGAACGAGTTATTTATCATTTTGTTCAATTACCGAACTCCATAAATCGCGAGAAAATGAACGTAAAAGCGAGAATATATATATATATATATATATATATATATATATATATATATATGAACAATAAATCGCCAGAGGTTAATTGAGCAGCACACAGAATGTCCCTTTGTAATCGTAAAAGTTTGAACCATACCGTTGAGCACGTGAACGGCTATGGTTGTTCTGGCTTTGTCAGGTACGACGCAACTGTAATTTCCCGCGTGCCTCGGAATCGCTCGTTCGACGAGAAGAGTACTGATCACCACCGTGACCTCGTTCTCGTTCACGATTTCCGTCGTTTTGTTCTCGCTATAAACAATCGAATGAGAAACACAAAATTACCTTCAAAACTGGATCGATCGGATGAAAAATTTCGATAATTATTTGATATAAAACGTGGATGAATTTTTTTATTTGGACAATCATAAATTGAATCGATTAAAATTCAATTGTTCTATTTAAGATCGTTAGTAATAATAGAGAAATGTCTCTTTATCCCGATAATTATTCATAATTATATTTTCACGAGTACCTGCATTTCGAATATTTACAATTAGTTTACATCGAAACGTACTCGTCGCTACGTCGAATACGAGTAAATATATGTAAGTACGTCAAATATTTCGAGAATATCTTCCTCAAGTCTTCCTGAATATTATTGATATTCGCGAGAGACGCTTATTCGAAGTGAAATCTCTCGAGGACATTTTGTCACGTATGAACGACGATGTTGCCTCAACATTCAGGATGATATAGGTACATATACATATAACGACACTGTGGTTCGCGAACTTGTTCACTCTCTCGCCAAGAGTTACGAATTATCTCACCCGTTTACTCCGGTAGAACGTATAGAACGGAAGTGTCGTCTTTAATCCCCGATGGACCAACCGCGCGCATACGTGTATGTATGTACCTTTGTCACTTGCCCGCTTTAGCTACCGCTACTACTGTGTCGATAGTTACGCTCGCATTAACGGTAATAATATAATAGATACCTATGTGAGTATCGATCATACAAGTTACACATACACGTTTCGAATTTGGTCGTAATGATGATCATTTTTGTTATTAACCAATTTATACGAAAATATCATACAAATGTGTGTGGGTGCGTTGTTCTGTGTTTTTTGTACAGAACATGCGATAAAATTTTGCGATATTCAAATACCATTGAAAAAGACTTGGAATTATAGTTAATGTCAAAATTACTGTCATTATGATAAACTTTATAAAAATTAGTAATTAAACGATTAGCTTTCGAAATATTGAATTATCGAGAAATGAAGGTACTTAAGGTAGCCCAAAATTAAACAAAAACTTGGCACATCCTTACTATCAAATTTTGTATGATATTGTAAAACATTAACAATTGTAATTAATATCAACATTATCGTCATTAGGTCAAACTTTACGAAAATTTTAATAAAACTTGAATAATTATCTCTCGAAATATCGACTTTTATGAAAATTAATTTAAACCATCGATAACTTTATACGATAAAACAATATTAAAAAATTACAAATTTAACGAAAATAACAATTAGACACGAACCTAACGTCGTCAGTGAGTGTCTCGTCGCCTCTCATCCAGAGTACAGACTCGTTGAGCCTCTGTACGACGTCCCTCGCTTCGCATCGAAGTTTCAGTGTGCTTCCAGCCTTCAAGTGCCTCTCGCCAGATACCGGACGTCCCGAATCATCGGTTATCGTCAAAAAGGGGCAGAAAAAAAAAAAAACCCCTCATTTCAAAGACACAAAAAAAGAAAAAAAAAAAAAAAAAAAAAAAAAAAAAAAAAAAAAAAAAAAAAAAAAAAAAAACGTGTCTCATGAGACGTCGAGCGTAAAGAACGAAAAAATATCGTCGTTGAACGATAAAAAATCGAAACGAACGATACAATCGTATAATAGAAGGGAGGGTCTGATCGGACCACGATCGTTTACTAGCGTTATTTAGCTTCTCGCAAATGTCGTATACCATGCTTTTGGCAAACGGCTCTTGTCGTTTGATGCGTATATCGCTGTCCGTTCAAAAAGAAAAAAAAAAAAAAAAAAAAAAAAAAAAAAAGAAACATGAAAAAGAAGAAAGATTCATCAGATATACCCATATGTCTACGTATATGGGCGTGTTTGTATGTATGCGGATGTAGACCATGGATCTATAGGTTGGTAAAAGCTAGCAGCGTTCGGTTGGTAATCGTAGCGAATTGGATCATAGGTTGGATCATACGTTTAATCTTGTAATATCCGGGGATTTTATTGATCGATATATATGTACGATCGACATTTCGGGTTCCATTCTCGTCTCACTTCCATCTCGCTATTTCTCTATTTCTCTTTTTCTCTCTTTCTCTCGTTCTCTCAAATTCTCCCTCTCTGTTGGTTTCGTTTCCAGCAGGGAGGTCATACCAATCCCTCTATAGTATCAACGGAGATTTAGTGTTCGTACGAACCAAACGCATATTCTCTATTGCGACCACGTTTGGTCCTCTCTCCCACATCCTTTTTCTCGCGCGGTCCTCTCTCGACCTGTGCGTTTTTACCCCCAACCGCGGTACTCGGCATTTCTCCTTCGCCATGCTCTTCCTCTCTTTGGTTGCCCTCCCTCGAGCGAAAACGACCTCGTCGCACGCCATACCCGATTCATAAAACTGTCCATCGCTAAATTTTTGAATTACGAAGGCATTGAGTTATCGCGAAAAAACGTGACTGTTTCGGAAATTTGAGAATTTATAACGGGGGAGATATGAACATAGTCATGAGCGAGCGAGAAAGACTGAAGGCGGGAGGGAGTCCAACAGGGTACGAACCATCGAAATATGCATCTGTCTCTCTACACTTTTTCACACTTTTACCTTTTTCTTTTTCTTTTTCTTTGTTTCATTTGATTTATTATATATACGACAATGCTCGAAATGAACTGAAGATTTTGAACGAAGTCACGGGAAAGGTTAAATATGAAATGTCCAAATGAAATAACATAACGATTTATTTTTCTTTCAAAATTATCGAGAATCTGATTATGGGGCCATTATTTTTGAATTATCATTATTATTATTGACATTTATTTTAAGGACCGTGTAAAATTAATTTCAGAGATCATAAAAAGCATTAGATGAATCTCGTTCCTCCACACCTCGTGAACGAAAAAACAAAATCGCACCCTCTTAAGAGTTAAAAAATAAAAGCCAGAATTTCACGGAAAGATGATTATTTTGATTGAAATTAGATTTTTAACGAGGCGTATAAAAGGAGTAAATTAAAATTCGCATATGTTTTTGACCCTGGTGCACAACCAGGTTGCTAGTGGGTAAACTTCGGGATGAATTTTGGTGTATAGCACGGAGTGTACGAGTCTCATCGTCGTCTCGGGCCCTCTATCTCCGAATTCACCATGCAGATCGCATAGCACACGAACGTTCCTAGCTTGTACGAATGATTCTTTTCATCGGGAAAACCGCTATTAGGATTCAGAGCAACTTCCTGACTGCAATCCTCGAGAGAGTGGGCAAGAGACTGTCTATGTGTGTCTGTCTGGATGTTTGTGTATATGTGTGTGTGCGTGTGCGTGTGCGTGTGCGTGTGCGTGTGCGTGTGCGTGTGCGCGTGTGCGTGCGCGTGTGCGTGTGCGTGTTGTGTGTGTGTGTGTGTGTGTGTGTGTGTGTGTGTGTGTGTGTGTGTGTGTGTGTGTGTGTGTGTGAGAGAGAGAGAGAGAGAGAGAGAGAGAGAGGGAACTCTATGCAAATTCGATGGGAGCAGCGTTGCTGCTATCCCTGGAAACGTACTCGCGTGTTTCCCGTGGCTTTCCACAACCATCCAGACACGACTCGAGTTTTGGCCATGTATATGCATATATACAATATGTATATATGTAATGTCGGAAGTCAGGACGAGCTTCGGGCAGCCCCTTCATTTTATCTCGGAACGACAATGTCAGCGCAACTGTTGATTGGTAAGTAGAACGAACCAAAAAAGAAATAAAGTATTTATCTTTTTACGCACGAGACTCGTTCGGGACTCATCCTTGCTAAAAATATAATAAAAGTTGTAGATAATTAAACGATTAGTGTCGCAGAATAATATTATTAATAAACATAAGGTATTATGATTAATAAGATTGATAAAATATTATTATCGATTATTAAACAAATAATGGTATATCTTTTTTTTATTTTATCGATCGGAACCACGAATAATTCAAATGATAAGACTTAATTCAGTTTTTCAATATCAATTTTCATTATATCAAGTGTCAATAATTTATTCGTCGATATTGATCGCTTCAATAATATTTAATAACAATTGACACGAATTAATTTGATTTTATCGTTTTTAAAAATGATTTTACTAAAATAAAATTTAAATTCTTCCGTGTACATGCCACACGGGAAAATAATTATGACAGGTTGATGTGCTGGGATTTCCGGGAGGGGGGTTTCAGTAAATCGGTCCATCAAATCGCGCGGGTTAACAGCGTGGGATCTTCCCGCTGGGACACTCGAGGACATAGTTACATCGACCGTCCGTAATATCGACGCGCATCGAGTATCTCGCAATCGTGCAAATTCGATACGACCTTCCACCGATACGAGTTCATAATCGATCAACAATTTCATCGTACCTAATCGTCATACGAACATGATACATAACTATACACAAACGCCCGTTGTATGTAACTACGTTGTACGTAATTATATGACGTTGTAGATCTAGGTGTATATACCGCATTAATATTAATGAGATTGTACAGTGCGAGCTGTACGGGCGCATGTTACTCATAATTGAATAATCAATCGATTTCATGGAATAGCCCGCGACAATCCCATTTCATTCGTCCCAGCGAATCTCCTATCAAACTTACTAATATTCTTTCATCTTCTAAACAACTTTTTTCTTTTTTTTTTTTTTTTTTTTTTTTTTTTCATTAAATAACACAATTCTCAATTTGTATACACGGCAAAAAAGAAATAAAAACAAAATTATATTTTTACATCCCTTATTGTCGAATCTCGTAATTTACGCAATGTGACTTACGGAACGGTGCTTTAGGGGGCATTTGACGCCAGGAGGCACACGCAACGTCAATCTTTGATATCTTATTCCAACAATGAATCAAGTGGGCCTTTCTCGTTAATTCACATTGAAATGTTACGGGCGCAATGGAGCTCACGCTGAGGCACAGAGAGAGAATGAGAGGGTAGTTCAGGTGCGCTTCGTATTCCTTCTCTCTCTCTCTCTGCCTCTTCAGATATAAACATACACACACACACGCACACACACACACACGAAGGTTATATATACAGTACATTATTATACAAGCGATGTGCACAGGGGGTACGTGAGCACGAGAGGCCTTCCCGAATGTACGTCCCGGCGAGTTAATGTTAATTGCTTCGAGACACAGTTACGCCCGAGGCGTCCGGAACGAGATATATTGCGCTGGACGTAACAGCGCCTCTCTCTCTCTCTCTCTTTGTCTCTCTCTCTCTCTCACACACACACACACATACACGCATACACGCGCGCACACACACTGTGTGTATACTCTCCGAGAGTACATGCATCGGGCACGCAACTCACGCGGTGCGGTACAATCGGTGCATCGGCTCCATAGAATTTGAGAATAGAACAAGAGAGCGAGCAAGAACCGTTGATAAGATAAAGTCAATCTTCGAGACACTCGTCGACATAAGAAAGTACAGTCGAGGAAGTTTGTTCAAACTCAACTCTTGATCTTGTATTTTTGTGTTTGTGTTGAAACGAAAGTCGACGTTAAATTGAAACTAAAGCTGTTGGTTCACGATCCCTCGTAAATTTAGGCTCGTCGTATAAAAGTTAAAATTATGCGAGTTTAAGTTTTCTTTCTCAAGGGTTGAAATAATTTTTCTTCTATCTATCTCCGTAGTTTTCTTAATTCTTTTTCTTTTACTTGTTTCTTAGTTTATTATTCCATAACAGATTTTCATGGAAAGTTAGTCTTAGCTCTTACTTTACACCGAATCGCGTGAAAACTTTTTTTTTATCCTCGAGTTCTTTCGATTTTACAATCGTACCGCGAGAAAGGATCTTCCCAGTTTTTCCATCTTTTATGTTTCTTTGCTTTTGTTCTTAATGAATTTATTGGAAAGCAATCGCTCGTTAATCGTTTTATTTTCTTCCCTCGTTCTTCGCCGCGATATTTTACTTTAAGAAGAGAGAAAGAAAAAAATGTTCCTTTCTTCTCGTTGAATAACTTGTTCGTCTGCTTCTTCCTCCGTCGAATCTTCAATTTAATAATTCTCCAATAACGATATTATTGCGGTCGAGCTTTCAGTGCGTTTTTCGCTTTCTTTTTCATCGAATAGTTTCCACGAAACTCTTGTTAGTGAAGTGAGTTCGGGCTGTTATCCGAATGCGAATTGTTTGTCGAAAATTGTCGTCGTCTTGGTCGTGGGGTCGTTGTTCAGGATCGACAACAGGAGCGAGCGAAAGAATAATCGACGTGAGAGGAGCGAGGTGGAAAGAAGACAAGGGAGGAGCAAAACGGTTGGTGGATCGATCTGCTATCGCGAAAGATTCTCGAAACTTTTTTCCTCTCTTCGTCTCATCGTTCTTGGATGAATTTTCTACCGGGAGTAGAAGAGGCAAGGACTCATCGAGGTCTGCACCAAGATGGAGAGAAGCGATACATATAGGCGCATATATCGTATCATAGAAACGTATATCTATGTACGGTTATATATATTTTGTAGCACCCAGAAGCCAGAAAACAACGGACGAGCTCAAACTTCATTTCGGAACTTCTTTTATCCTTCAACGAAGACTTTTTCCTCGGAGATCGAGCGAGAAAGAAAGAATTGATATATAATATAAATTTTATATGCACGGGGCGTTCCATCTCGAATCCATACAATTTTATTCTCAATTATTGACCTAAAATTCATTTGTTCTGTTCAAGTATTGAACTTTATTTCTTTCTTCTTTTTCACGCAATATTCCTTCTTTTCTTCTTTCAAACTGCAACAATTCAATTTAAAATGTAGTTTCTTTTTCGATCATGACGACATCTTAATTAACTCAACGAATCTCGTTCGAGAGGAGCTTATACGTTACGTAAAGCTTTCGTATATCGAGAGCTCGAAACTCGAGACTTGGCGAGCTTTTACGTCGAAATCTTCTATTTTCCATGGGTTTAGTAACTCTCGGAAGAATTGCGAGTGAGAGAGAAGAAGTGGGCGTAGAAGAACGGAAAAGAGAGAAGAGAGCTCACTTCGGAAGTGACATCCTTTATTTATCCAGCAGTTTCTAATAAGACCTACTCGTTTGTCCACTCGACGCCCCGAGTGCTCTATATGTGTACTTGCTATACATTATATATGAGGTTATATACTTTAGGCCCCCCCACATACACATACTGTGCATATATATATATATATATATATATGCACAGTATAGAGGTAGTTCTGTGTATAGGTGGATATATATATATCTGTGTGAAAAGTCCGGGTCATATTGGCCACCAGGTGGCTTATTTAGTCGCCTGGAAAAACATATCGGGCGAGGGTCGGGATTCGCCCCTTTAGGTTTCCTCGCAATTTTCTCGCGCGCTCCTCCGGTTCAACAAGACATACGGGCCGATTCATTTCCTGCGCATAGAAATTAACCATCCAACCGTTTCGTGAAATAACCGGGGGCTATATTTATATACACAGACACCCATACGCATATATATACGAGGTGTGTTCAAAAAGTATCGCGAATTTTGTGTTTTTTCAAAAATTATTTATTTATTCATGAATATCTATTTTGTCCCCTTCAAAGT
>JAPYZT010008730.1:10000-15285 GCA_030522965.1 Tryphoninae sp. A BG-2022a | reverse complement strand
TGGTCATTTCTTCTTTTCTATCCCTTTACGATTTGCTTCGTGACATCGACGACCGAATCAACGATAAAGACAGAGAGAGAGAGAGAGAGAGAGAGAGAGAGAGAGAGAGAGAGCCAAATAGAGAAAGAGAGAGAGAGGCAGAGAAAGAGAGAGGGAGAGAGAGAGAGAGAGAGAGAGAGAGAGAGAGCCTCTGAAGAATGGTTTTCCGTGGCGCATCATCTCTCTCTCTCTCTCACTCTCGTCTCGTAGCTTTTGATCCAACCCCCCTATCGCGAACGACAAGGACTCGTCGTTTTATCGCTGCTGCGCGTTTACACCGGGTCGAGAATCTTTTCGAGGAAGCTGCGTAGCATCGAACAGGAGCGACCCAATGGAGAACTTTCCTCAAGGCTCTCAGAAATCCTTGCTATGTATAGATATATACACCTATATATAATCAGCAATAGCAAGCGTGACGTGTCGACGATGTTCACCACCGGCATGGAAGAACGATCGGGGCCGTTCCTCTGGCAGATAACTCAGCTGTCCCACCGCGTCAAAACAAAGGATCGCTCTCGCGCGCGCGCGGGGTGGACGCGCGCTTGTGACTGACCGAAGGATCGAAATGCCCGAAGACTGCGGTAAAGTCATGCTCGCACCGCCATCACAAAAGACTCGGCAACGAGACACTCCATGGGAGTGAAGAGGGTTCGCTTTAAAAAAAGAAGAACACAACGCGACAAATCCCGTAACCAAGACGTTCCTCGAAACAATATCCAAAGTTTTATCCGTTTATACGAAATTCGATCACTTTTTTTCATCCAATTGTTCGCTTATTTTTCACTAAATTGAGGTATTTTTCCGTTCGGCAATTGCATCGAGTCCGTATAGCTTTCATTGCCTAGCAATAAATCCCGAAAACGAGAGATACGATAGGGAGGAAAGAAAATAAAAAGAGTCAAGTGAGGGAAACCCGAGACATCTTGCCTGAGGCACTCGAAGCTTTTCGAAATAATCACGAGAGGGTTGGATATTTCTATGTATATGTATATACGAGCTTCCAAGAGCGTTATATGCCATAATATCGAAAATCGCTGATCCCGGTGTTGCCTGGGCGCGTGAGGACGGGGCCAATATCGTCGCGGGGGAAAAGTGGTGGACGCGCCTGGGGGTAAAAGTTGGGTGGGTCTGTATATATATATATATATATATATGACGGTTTGGCATGGCTACGATAAGCGCCGCGCCATAACTCACCCCTACGTATAATTACGGGGATAGGAGGGAGAGGGGGCGTACGTATAGGTATACGTCACGAGAGAAATGTATAACAGGATCGTGGCCGCACCGTTGTCCCGTGTCACCACTGCCACCGCAACGCTTTACGCACGCATGTTTCCCGTTCATGGCGTGTGTGCTCGTGCTCGCGTGTGTTTCATGAACAACTCCGTTTCTACATGATATTTTTCACGATTTTTCGAATCACCGACGAATCAACGTAACACGCTGGTTGGTTATAGTTCAACGTTCACAACACCCACCTACGTTGTTTGTACAGAGGGAAATCCTATCGCAGTGATTGGGGTTGAAGAACAAAAATATGAATGGTCAGTGGTCGTTACTGGGAACTGTACGGTTAAAAATTTGCGAGTCATCGAGAGCCGGTAAATTTTCAAAAGCGAACATCGAAAAATGAAAGGAATGAATTCATTTTTAAAAAAACAAGCAACGACGACGATATTAATACTGATAGTCGTTAATGAATATTTGTTTTTTTTTTATTTATTTTTTTTAACAAAATTCCTATGTTCAATTACGAGTTGATTCGTTCGGGGAACAAAATTATCTCATATTTGTTTTTAGGTGAACGAAATTGTGAAATTGGAAAGGCTCCATTTGCTTTCGATGAATATTCATGAAAATAATTTCGATTTACTACCGAAAAAAATACAAAATAAAAAATATCATCGAGAGTCGAATATTTGAGTGAAGTTTCCATTCGGAAATCCACCTTACGTATATTATTTATAGATATAGTATGAATATCAAATACCGGTGTGTAGGTATGGGCTCTCCATGTCTGGAAGAGAGAGACTCGATTCTCGGGGCGTCCGGTAACGACGTCGGTTATACCCCGTAATGGGACGTCCGACGAGAGAAATTCTTCGTCTCTTTCTCCCTCTCTCTCTCTCTTTCTCTCTTTCTCGCCCCCTCTCTCTCTCTCTCTTCCTCCATCTCTTCGTAGCTCCAGCATTTTGAATGGTGGACCGCCCGGACGCATTTGCATCGCTAATGAGCGAGCGAGTCGAGGCCTCTCTCTGCGCCCGCCGACGCCGCCGCTGGCCTCTCGCTAGAGTACGCCAGATAGAGAGAGGGAGAGAAGAATTACTCTTCTCTCTCTCTCTCTCTCCCTCTCTCCAGTCAAGCATCAGGAATAGACGGACATGGATGGACGTTAGCGGTCGCTCATCGAAATCGAATTACCGTTACTGGTATATATAACAACGTCGCACTTGTCCTAATCGCGGAATTGTAGACGTCTCACGTATTTACACATCGAACATATAAATATTACATAGTGGTAATCGTCCTCAGCAAAATCCTCAAAAAAGTCATAATAATTGCAAGCAAGTACGAGCTAGGGACGAATAATAGCGCGACGAGTTAGAAAATAAATCGCGAATTAATAAATCGTGCTAAAATGATTGAATAGTAATTATTAATCGTAATTTCGTATCATAATAATTTAGAACTGCATAAAAAATATAATGAAAAGAAAAGAGGTAATTTGTACTTTTGGAGAATCCATTGGTCATCCTCGTATACAAAAGTGGATCGCCAAGTTTCTCTTTCCCTCGCTCTTTATCGCTCGAGTCTCTTCTAACCCTCCTTGACGACACTTCGCGTTCGTGGTCCACACCTCCGCAAAGAAGATAAAATAAAGCGTTCGCAGAGTGGCATTACCGTCAACCGGAAACCCGGAGTGACTGGTTCTCTCTCGCGAAGTTATCGTTTTTTTTTTCTTTGCTTTCCACTCCTTCGCCCTTTTTATTTCGTGTTTTCTCTGTCCCTCAACACCCACTTCCACTCGGTGATTTTATATCGACCGAGTTGAAAAACAATATATGTATACCGATATAAATATCCAAACGTCTCGATCGGAAAATGTCTTTATTTTAATAATATCGCGATAGCCGATAGCGTTACTCGACAATTTATTTACTTTTTCTTTTCTCCTATTCCCGACTGCACGCATAGATAAGTATCTAATGATGCGGAGCGGCGTGAGTGCATCGATCCGATCGCGGTCAGTCCCTCTCTCGAAAGCGCAACTGTACATAAGGATCCTTTGCCCCTTTACTGATGGCGTTCCATACAGTTTATCTTATATTCTTTTTTTTTCTTCTTTCTTTTTTCTCGAGCGTCGGCAGTGCGATGCATCATCTCTTCCTTAGCCTCTCACTCTCCGTAACGAAAAAAAGCTTTTTTGATCTTTCTTTATTTCTTTTCCACGTCTGCCCTTTGCCGCTCGATGCCTTATTCCCTCTTTCCTATACATATATATGTATATATATATATATATATAGTTTTCTGTAGCGTGTGTGTGTGTTGTGTGTCTCGTTCTCTAAGTAAGTGAGCAAGAGCAGAAAGAAGAAGGGCTGCGAGAAGAAGAGATCCTCGAGATCCGATACCCTCTGGCGACCCAAACCCCCTCACGCCGCCATATCCCATATGCAGAGAGAAAGAGAGAGAGATAGAAATATGTATATATATATATATATACATATATATATATATGGTCAGCAACGGGGCAGCCTGCTGCCAGTCATCCACGGAATTTAGTCACAGAATGGAATTTCTTTCAACCATCGGCTCTCTCTCCCGACATCGAGTATAAGCACGAAACCACCGTAACTCTCGATCTTCTCGATAATCCTCTCGTCGTTTTTTTTTTCTTCATGCATATCTTACGCGAGAATTGATAGGACCCTCGTATCAACGGATTGAAAGAAACGAACGAACTTTGACTCAATTTTTCAACGCTTCTAAACTAAGTTGCGAGCTTTTGTCTTACGAAAAGTAAACAGTCGAACGTGTTGTTTTTCTTTTTTTTTCTTCTTCTTGACGATAAAAGAATCGAAGTATCAGAAGAACAATGATAAAATACTGGATAACACGTGTACCGAAGATACAGTAAGAATTAATGTTTGCTCAATTTTAATTGAAACATGAAATTTTTAATTTTCTTTTACGCATATTTTTCAAGTTAGAAGGAGAGTCTTAGTTTTTACGTCATGTTTAAAGTGTTAATCATAAAAATTTAATGTTACTGTCGTTACTTTTCGTCGGTATCGAAACGTTTCGTATAATTATCTCGTTGAAAAACGAGTTTCCAAGTTGAGAGCGCGATAAAAAACGCGGAAAAGAATAAGTTATTGTCTCCTCGATGCTCGTCGAGGAATTAATTTGCGTTCTCAGCTGGCCACGGGACACATTATATCATAGAAAAAAAGGAAAAACATATATCGTTTTAGTCATTCTTATCATTCGCGGCAAACGATAAGGGGCCGAGTCGCGACGGTGAACAGTAATAAGTACGTCCTCGCCTGCGGAGCGTTCTTGGTTGGACGGCCCAGTAGGTGGCGCCATCGCGCGGCCAAAACTCGAAGCTCCCGCGCTGATACCGCGCTACTTCCACTGTAGACGCGTTATAGCGTATACGCGTGTACGTACGCGTGAAATATAGGTATGGAGTGATGAGACGAAGAACTTGGGGAGATCGTGCGCCTGACGGGATCGCCCTGCCCACATAACTCTCCCGAGCGCGTTGTCCGACCCGAAAAAAAACCCGAAGACATGTGGAATTTTCTTGGCCACTTATACACTGTTACTCTCTCTCTCTCTCTCTCTCTCTCTCTCTCTCTCTCTCTCTCTCTCTCTCTCTCTCTCTCTCTCTCTCTCTCTCTCTCTCTCTCTCTCTCTCTCGCTTGTCTCTTCAACCTCTCGGTTAGCGAAAGAGCGAACACTTGTGAAATAAAATAATTTAGAAAAAAGCATGGTGTCCTTTTTTCCCTCATCCCCCTTAAAGAACACTTTTTTCTTTGTTTTTTCGATTATTTTTCATATCCGTCCATCAACGAGACCATTCGCACATAATGCATCTCTCTTTTCCTCAAGGGGATTTAGAGAAGACTAAGATCTCTTTCTTTGCGTCGATGTACTCGGAGGAACGATGTAATTATATTTAGCATTTCGCACGACCCTCAAACTTCGTCTCGAGAATTTATGAAGAGAGTGAACCATTG
>JAPYZT010008730.1:0-5000 GCA_030522965.1 Tryphoninae sp. A BG-2022a | reverse complement strand
CCATAATTTGCGAATCAACTGTTTAATATTACTTGAAACGCAGTTTTCTTTGTAATCCATCAATATAGAAATAACCTTCGTGAACGACGCTTCGTTTGATTGCCCTTTGACACTGAAAGGTCAACGAGGAGGTTGGTCAATTTTTCCAGTTCCAATCAGCGTCGAAAGGATTCCCGTCATCGCTTACGTAGGCGTTAAAGCATCGATCCGGCGATACAAATATTTCGAGGCTTTCCCTTTTGCAGGCTTTAAAACTCGCTAGACCTCGTGCGCATATATATATACACATAGGATGAACCGATCGTGGATGTTCTATAGGGTGGTTGGACGAGCGGATAGATGTGAACGGGGTGGTGCATGGACGCTCATAAAATCGAGGTTGTAGGCGAAGGCCAGCGGAGCACAGAGCAGCGGCACCAGAACGGCAGACACTGAGTGATGCCGGTGACATGCCCGACTCCCTCTCCCCCTCTCTCTCTCTCTCTCTCTCTAGCGCTATCCATGTTCCACGTTTTCTCACCATCTCACATGAGGTAGGCCGCCGTTCGACTATCCCTGTCTCTGTCCGCACCCCCGCTAGTCTCGTTCTGTACCAGACCATGGGCAGCATGGAGCACACCAGAGAGGCTGTACCCAACTCTCTCCCTCTGGCGCTGTCTCACTCGACCCGTTCACCACCACCCGACGCTATTACTCACCCGACTACGACCGAATACCATTCAAAGTTCGAAACCGCACGATCCCGCGACCCAATTCCCCTCCACAACGGGGCTAGAGACCGCGTGAGAGTCAGCTGTTTCGTTCATCTCTCGTCCATCTTTCTCTTTCTCCCTCTCGCTCTCCCTCTCTCTTCATCTATGTCGATGAACGAGCTATTGGCAAGATTTTCAAGATCTCGCGTGCGTAGGTCAAGATGGAGATCGATAGTACGAAAAGTGATGTTGTTTACGGAACGGCAGTTGGGAATTGAATTGTCGGAGGATGTCCAAGGTTTTGCGAGAGTTTTGGAAAGCATCGGGAGTTTGGAGATTTTGATTTTTACGTCGGAAAGTTGGGTTTGAGTTTGAGGGAGGATTGTGCTGGTTGCACCAAAGGAGAGAGGACAATTGGAGTGGACACGAGACGCGGGTTTATTAGGTTTCGTGTCTAGCTCGGCTGCATACGTTCTCGTACGTGAAATAGTATTATGATATGGGAAGGAAGCGCGTGTTATCACTTCTCCATTTCAAAAATCGAATTCGAACCTCCGGATTGTTCGAACGACGGAGATGATAGAAGCGCGCGTAGACGCGCAACCTCTTGTTTCCGGAACGTACTCAGCCCTCTGAATTCGCAAAAATCATCCAATGTTTTGGAAAGTCTGCGGGATATCCATCTCTCCGTGAAAGCAGCGTCAAAGTTAGCAATAGGAACGACGGAAAACTTAGTAGAGAGAGCGCCACACGAGTGCACCAAGTCGGGTGCGCGCGAGCGGGAAAACCGCGTCGAACGATAGAACAAGGCAGCACATACAACGCGCGCGCCACACGGGAGGGAAGGCCGTGGCCAAGCGAACGGAGAGGAGAGCCTACGGTAGAGGAGCGAAACCGGCGCGTGACGCGAGCTGCGCATACAGGGTGGCGCGCATAACCCGAGAGGGCGCGCGCGCGCGCGCTCTCGAGCGAGCGTCGTGGATGGGAGAGAAAGGCGGTGGTGGAAGGGAGCGATTGCCGGGCCGGGTTGCGGGCGCGGGAGAGGAACAGAACGAGAAAGCCTCGTCGAGGAAAGTGGGAGAGAGAGGGAGCGAGAGAGAGAGAGAGAGAGAGAGACAGAGATGGTGTGTGCGTGGTGGAAGCGCCGAGCAGCGAGAAACGGGAGGGAAGCGAGCGAGAGAGACGGGAGGTGAAAGGAACGCGATCGAGCAATGGGCGCGAGCGAGAACGCAACGAGGGAGAAAAGCCCGGAGCGAAGCGCTGGGTTATGTCTGTGTGAGTATTGCGTGTGTCGGTGTAGCGATGGCGGAGAGCGGCTGATGCGTTTTTCCGCAGCTAGGTGCCGCCGCGATCGTCCAAATGGGCGTGCCAAGCCGAGAGAAGCATTGGACTTGTCCGTGAGGCGTGGCGATTGGTCACCTCCCACTCCGACGCGGTGCACCGCGGTGATTGACAGTTGGCGAACGACTGCGGACGGCGCAGGATCTAAACGCTAGGCGCTTCCACGGCTCGCTTCGCTCCTTCGTCGGTAACAATTTCTCGTAACGCACGACGCGCGCCGCGGAGTTATATTTTTTATTATTACGTTACGATACAACAAAACGGATACGGTTATCGTCGCGCCAAGTTCACGAATTTTATTCCGTCATGCCCGATCGTACGACATCGATGATCGCACGCGTTTCGGCCGACGTAACGCATACGCACACGCGGTAATAATATCGTTACGCCGATCCCCCTCTTACTCTCACGATCGACGTCGTAACAAATAATCGTCGATCGAAACGCCGTCCGTACGATCGTTTGACTCGTAAACGCGTCACCAAAAGAAAGCAAGAAAAATAAACGAAAAGAAAAACAAAAACAAAAAGCCGCGCGTTCCCGCCGCGTGTAAGAAACAAAACGAAGCGCGTGTTACCAAAAAAAATTAGACGTGCGACTCTCCCGTGTGTTTCGCGGCGGATTTGAAAATTAAATTCAAACGCGCGCGGCAAAACCGCCTCGTTTGTGCAACGGATACAATACGACTACTCTGACAGGGAGAGAGAAAGAGAGAGAGAGATACGTCCAAGAGGGAGAGAGAGCGGATAAGAAAAACAGACACGGTCGCGACTTATCCGTGTTATATTTGGTGTCTCAGTGTGTGCGGATCTGTGCTTCATTATTATTCCCGGCTTTATCCGCGAATATCGCTCGATTCGATTTACGCGCGTGTTTGTTATCGTTCCCGGAAAGTTCGCGGCTCTCCTTAAGTTTCTTTCCAATAACGGCAAAACGGAGCAATTCCGTTAATTCACTCGTTTACCCGCGTCGTCGTTGACCATATGATTTTTTGAAATCTGCCAATTTCCAAGAAAACAAACCTAAACGAAAAAATCCGAAAACAAAGTAAAAACCTCCCGCATCTCTCGCTCGATCTAAACGCAAAAGAGGAAGAAGAAAACGAAACGATAAACCAACAAACCAAGAAAAAAAAGGATCTCGACATTATCGTCCTTGGTTTGGTCCGTTTCACGTTCTCCAACCGTGCGACGTCGATAAAACGCACCGGACGCACACCTCGTGGCTCTACCGGTTCGCAATCTCGGAGTTGCACGCACTACCATCTGCCCTCTTCCCCCACCACCAACCCTCGCGCCGAGCGTATTGCACGCATCGCACGTAACCCCTCGGAGAAATCGGAAAAATTAACAAAACGCGTGTGCCGAAGAAGAAAAATCGAACGTAAGGAGGATGTATATCTCGTGGAAAGTGACATCGTGGATCTTTGGTGTATAACGAAAATAAAGTGAAATCGTTTTAATCCGGGCAATTGTTGATTCTCGTTCTTTTGAAAATCCCTCCCATATATCTATATATATATATATGTATATATATAGATATATATATATATATATACATATATGAATGGGTCAAGAGTCGATCGCGAGCGGTTTAAAATTTAATATTCGTACGACGGAAACTTGCCAGGTGATTTGACAGGTAATAATTGTTCAGTGACAGTGCGCGGGACAGGCAAGATTTACAACAGATATATATATCTGTCTATGCACGCATATATATATATATATATATATATATATATATATTTATATCCACGTATATACGAGTATATGAAAAAGGAAACGTGCAAAAATCGATCGCGAGTGATTTTCATATTGGAAAATAAATTATACGAATTAGGGGCGAGTTCGTAAAAGGCGGGAGTGAAAGAAGGAAAGAAGTAATCACGATTAAAGCTTGGACAACGTACCCACGTGCTTCGAAATTGCCGCATTGTAACATTCGACTCGAGCTAATTCGATTAACGAGACGTATTAAGATATCAACGTTTTTGGTGGATAGAGAGAAAAATTAATTAAATTTGATATTTAAAGGAGAAAATTGGAAACAAAAACGTTCGAATCTGGCTGGGGAAAGGAAAATCGAGGAGGAAAGAGAGAGCCGCGACGATGAGGAAGCACGAGAGCACAAATTCGTCGCGCGCGACGCTGCAGTGCTGACGCCGATTGGGCGCCGCGAGTTTACTCTCGAGTTTTTAATATTAAAAACGTAAACGGAGAGACGCGACGAGGAGAAGAGAGAGAGTGAGGGAAAGAGAGAAATCGTGATATCGAGAAAGATACATTGATAAAAGGAAAAATATCGAAAACGCAGGAAGCGGATAAAGATTGCGACGCAAGAGGAAACTTATCAAAATTGCGAGAAGCGTTTTGGATTAATTATTTCGGGGGTGCTTGGCGGGCGTACAAACAAAAGGGAGAGTTACGATAATTGCCGGAGGATCCGGCGGTGACGATCCTCGGGTCGTAGGTCGACCGGGAGGAGGAGGAGGAGGAGGAGGAGGAGGTGCCGGCCGACCACCTCGTGAATTTACTCCTTAAGAAATTCGCTAAATACTTTTTCCTTTTCTTCTCGCATATTCGAGATAATAATTGACGATTAACAACATTGATCGCTCATTTCTCCCCTACATACATACATATATATATATATATATATATATATATATATATAGCTTCAGTGGCAAAAATACAGGGACTTGAAAAGAAAACGCGAAGGAAAGAAAGTGTTGCGAAATAACGGAGAGAACGAAATAGTCGTAGAAAACGTACGAGGGCGAATAAGGGTGTGAAGTGTTGTTGGGGGCCTCTATATCTTCGTTACTGTGGGAAAATACAGCCGCTACGGTGGCTCAGCACGCAGAGTTCCCCGGCGCGGCCAGGGCGTTCATGGCGCAGCCAAGGGTACGTGTCCTCATCGAATAATATACGTGTATATAATATATATATATATATATATATATAT
>JAPYZT010008728.1:0-11043 GCA_030522965.1 Tryphoninae sp. A BG-2022a | reverse complement strand
TACAATGACCTACGATCTTTTTGATTGGTTGAAAATTGTCAATTTGGCATTAACAAAACGACCATTTTTTACCCCAAAAAACGAAACTATTTTCAGAACAACGCCACTTTGTTAATTTTTGATATTTTTCAAAAATCGTAGGTCATTGTATAGGAAATACCTTCAACTTTAATAACCTTTCTTGATTTTTTTGTTTCGGCTACTCATTCAGCTGGAATCACGTCAGCAGTTGGGGAACTTTTTTTTTGCACCTCCAAAGACAGCACACAACTCCCTTATTGTTCAATATTTTTGTAAAAAAAAAATCTTAAAATATAGCTGAAAATATACCTTATCATGTCCAAAAAACTTCAAAACTTTCTATCGAGTACTTTCTTTTAAAAAAATTCGCAAAAATCTCCTAATTTTTCATGGATTACACTAGTACAGCTCCTTAAATTTGGTTTACAACTTATTTCCCTCTCTTATACAAAATTTCAAATAATTCACTAAATGTCTCACTTAAAACTAAACGCTAACAAGAATCAAAACGTATTTCAGGTCGTCAGAAAAAAGTGGTTGTTTCGTTGACAAATTTCTCATCCGCACAAATATTTATATATATAGGTAAAATCGCGACAGCAGGTACGTTCGCGTATTCTCGCATCTATGACATTGTTTGTTTTTCAATATTCCTCCCTCTCGCTTCATTATCAATAATTCCTGCGGATTCGCAATCCGCATATAAGTACGTAAAAATATAATTATGCGAGCGAGATTCGGGTGGCGTAACGCGGAGCGTCGTGAGAGTGCGGGTGTGCTCCACGTGATTATTTGTTTAAAACTGGTCCGGCCTCCGGGTCTATTAGCGACGTAAATACAGGTACGATCCATACATTCACATATACATATATATATAATAATAATAATAATAATAATAATAATAATAATAATAATATAATTAATTTTTCAGAGTTACAATTAAACGCGGATGTTTTTTTCCCTTTTTTAAATATTTTGCTTTTTTCATTTTTTTTTGTTTTCTTTTTGTATCGTTTATTTTCAAGTGAATTTAACGTCACGAAGCTGGATTATTATTCGATAACAATTATACATTGTGTAACCAGCGACACTCACTCTCGCGACGCGCGACTTGTGCCTCTCTTGTACGAATGAAGAAAACCCAAAATGGAAAAACAAAACTGGAGATCACTCCTCGCGACTAATCTTGACAAATTGTTGTGGCTTTAATTCTCCACGTTCCATGTGGCAAAATCGATAAAGCGACTACTTTGGACAATTATTCTGCACCGGCGTACAACTTTAAATTCTAAATAATATTATGTTACATAAGGACAGCCACCCGGAAACAAAGGAGAAGAAATTAAAACAAACTTATTTGCAACGAAGAACAGTAATGTTTTGTACAAATGATAAGAAATTCCACTTCTCGTTTGTCTTCTCTTCTTTAAGAAAGAAAAAAAAAAAATATATTTATATAAATTTATATAAAGATCTAAGAATACACGGTAATCTTTGTAAATCGATAAACAATACTGCGTTCCACGTAACGTTTCCGTTAAACCGTAAAATAATAATAAGGCTAATAATAGTAATAATAATAATAATAATAATAATAATAATAATAATAATAATAATAATAATAATATCGTTATTGTATCGGACGCGATCACAATCGAGATTATTGTACTGAATGAAATTAATGAGCTAGTTGGTGCTGTATTAGACACATTGTTGTTGTACTTAAATGGCGTTAACTAACATTGATTGGCGTTTTATTAGCCCAGTCGAATTAGCTCAAAAAGGGGCAAGCATGGAAAAAATCTTAAGTAGCAATTTTCCTTTGGAATTCGTGGGGGGGGGGGGGGCGGCATTGGTGGTCTAAATTTGGTTTTGCGTAGTATTAGATCCGTTGCGTCTTCCGCCATCTTGATTTTAAGGGGTAATTTTTGTTTATTGAATAATTGGTTTATTTTCAGTTTTACATGAAAATAGTAATAATAAAAGTTATTTAGAATTAAATTTGTTACAATTTTGGTTTTTATTAATTTTCTCCTAGGATCGATATTTTTCGATTTATATCCTATTAAAATAATACGAAAAAATCAATGATAAACGAGATAATGGGACATTACGGTTGACCCTCACTGATTCTCAGGTGTAAATAAAAAAATATCGATCCTAAGAAAAAATTGATAAGAACCAACATTGTAGGAAATTTAATTTCAAACACCTTCGGTTGTAACAATTTTTTGTGTACAGTTGAAAAAAAACGTGATAACGCAATCATAACATTTTACTGACATTTCTTCTCGGGTATAAATCGAAAAATATCGATCCGACGAAAAAATTGATAAGAACCAACATTGTAGAAAATTTAATTTTAAACAACTTTGTTCATAGCAATTTTGCATGTAAAATTGAAAATAAACGAGTGGTTAATCAAACAAAAATTCGCCCCCTCTTCTGGTATATAAATCGGAAAATATCGATCCTAAGAAAAAATTGATAAGAATCAACATTGTAGGAAATGTAATTTCAAACAACTTCGGTTGTAACAATTTTTCGTGTAAAATTGAAGATAAACGTGATAATGCAATAATAACATTTTACTGCCACGTCTTCTCGGGTATAAATCGAAAAATATCGATCCGACAAAAAAATTGATCAGAACCAAAATTATAGAAAATTCAATTTTAAACAACTTTGTTTATAACAATTTTTCACGTAAAATTGAAAATAAACGACTTATTAATCAATCAAAAATTCGCCCCCTCTTTTGGTATATAAATCGGAAAATATCAATCCTAAGAAAAAATTGATAAGAACCAAAATTGTAGGAAATTCAATTCCAAATAACTTTTGTTATTACTATTTTTCGTTTAAAACTGAAAATAAACGCGTTATCCAATAAACAAAAATTAACCCTTAAAATCAAGATGGCGGAAGACGCAACGAATCGAATACCACGCAAAACCAAATTAGACTGCCAGTGATCGCCCCCGAATTCCAAAGGAAACTTGCTACTTAAGGTTTTTTCCAGGTCAAATGCTAATTCGACTGCGCTACATTAAGCGTTCGAACGTCGTTGATTTTGTGTCCAATAATTTAGACGCATAAAAACTAAATACATAAAATAACATTAATTCTGGATAACGCGCGGGGTGGTCGTCGCACAATTTTGGCACCGAACTAGTCGTCCAATAACAACTTTCGCCGGGAAGTCGACGAGTCGATAATACAAGTTAAGCGACGACCGACAAGCGCGACGAGCAATCTCGAAACTCGATTAAAATCGAGTTTTCACATTCGCGGAGCTTCGTCGCTTTTGTCTCGCGACAAACATCGATAACGTCGACGAGAACAATTTTTTATCTTATTTTTCTAATCGTCGCTCGCTACGTCCAATCATTTGTTTTGTTTCCTTTCTTTTTCTTTTCTTTTTTAAATCGAATATTCTCTAACAAGAATTAAGGAAAAACATTGAGAAAACGCAAATAAAACAACAACAACAACGTTCAAACTACAAAATAGGTACGACCATTTTAGAAATAAAAGAAACGAGGATAATTGTTTTGCTTCTCGAGCGACGCCAAAACGATTTCCAGAACGCAACGAAGAACAAACTTATTAACACAAACGCTATTCGACACAGATTTTTTCACAATGCTTCATATCGAGTCGACTGAAATACTGATATGCCATAGAGAATCGTGGATTCAATAATATTAAATGGAATCAATTCTTATCACACAAGTTCAATTTTTTGTTTTGCTTTAAATTCGAGAGAAAATAAACAATATAGAAAAACAAAGGAATAATAAGGATCTTTCCTTATTCGTTTATATCTCTTGTAAAGTGAGAAAAGCAGTAATGCAGATTCGTCATTGGAAACAGTTACGAAAAAATCTTTGCGAAGTGACAAAAAAATTCAATCTTTCATCAAATATTTCTTTTCTTCTTCTCGTTATTTTCTCATGATTTTTTGTCTCGTTTACTTTTTTTTGTTTCAAATATCATTTCTGAGATTAGAATCGCGTTGTCGATAAATGCGTGGTGTAATATCGTGGAATTAAATCCTAAGCGTTTAAATAGACGTTGAAATTTAATCGCGATGCGTCAACAACATCGATCTTCGAACGTCGATTGTGTAATCGTATTACATTATTAATCGATCTACATTAATGTCTCGCATAACGAAGGAACGTTTCTCGGTTTGAACGCGGGAAAACTGAGACCCTCGCACCCGGAAAACCGCGACACTTTTTTTTTTATTCTGTTGTATTTTTCCTTCACTATTGTCGTTCCAGCTCCTCGTGTTCTCGCTCTTACAAACGTACAGCCATTTGATATGATTTATCAAGTAAGCTCTCGCATAACGTCTACCAACGATACGCCATAATTGGTAACTTCGCGGGAATCTTCAGGCGCAAAGCTCAAACTCTAAAAAACAATCAAAAACGAAAATCTCTACGATAAGGAATTGATTATTTACGTTTTCCTGTTTATCATACCCTTGGATATCCTCCAGCCTCGAAATCTCCCTCTAGCTTTAAATTTTATGTAGCCTCTGCTTCAATATACAATTATAGTTTGCAATATGCAATTATAGTTTTGATTATCATCGTCAGTCGACACTTCCATTCGTATAATTATTTCTCCACCGTTTTATCTATTTGCTAATCGTCTTTCGATAATTCATCAAAACGTGGTCTCTACGCTTCGCGAAACGCTCTCGAGCCGACGGTCGAAACCTCGAGACTAAAAAAAGAAAAAACGAAAACAAAAAAAAAATACAGAGATAACGAAAACGAAGAAATTGACGCGAATATTGTTCGCGCGTGGCACACGCGAGATTTTTTTTTTCGTAGAGCATGTATAGTTGTACAATCCATAGTATAATGTACGGTAGCGTTATAATGTATATACAGGGTGAATTTCATAAAGTATTCTCAAACTTTATTTTAAGGTAGATGGGATGGTTATAAACAAAAGTTGTTAATATACATTGGGGATATTTTTAATAGTTTGGGAGATATGAAGTTTTAAAGGTAGTCCAATCAGAGTGCGCCGAGAAACGTTGGGGAGCCGCCCACTCCTCTCCCCTAGCAATCAATGCCCGTGAAATAAAAATCACTGCGTAATAATATAATAAACATATCGTACGTAATTATATAATTTTAACACTAAAACTTTACACCTTGATTATTAAATCTTCACGTTTTTATCGTAGTCACAATTTTATAAATAAAAGCGTCTTACATTTTCATGGTATAATTAAGAACATTTAGCACCTTCTTTTTTCCCTCTTGCTATCACATGCTTTTATTTATAAAATTGGGACTGTGATAAAAACGAGAAGATTTAATAATTAAGGTTGTAAAGTTTTAGTGTTAAAAATATATAATTATGTACGATATGGAATTATTTTGTCGTAGACGAAGAAGCTTAATTACCGTTAAAGGTTACAATGAACTTATAAAGTGTTATATTTCTTATTAGAGTTAATTTATTTTTAACTTTTTAGTATTTTTAAATCGAGATTTTAATTACGGAGTTCCTATGGCCACCTTCCAGCTCCATCATCAGATCAGCTCTATGTCATAATAATATTGCATTGTCATCCGATTTATACATGCATGCCAAATTTCAGCTCAATCGGAAACCGGGAAGTGGATCAAATTTAACTTGCAAGATTTCATTACAGACTGACAGACAACGGGACAGGTGAAACTAAATAAAAGCTTGTAATAAAATTGACTGCTTTGAATTTTGCAACTCCAAATATAACGTCCTACACTGTGCTATCTCTGTGGCTACGGTGGGGAGTGGGCGGTCCCAACGCTTCTCCTCGCGCTGTGATTGGACCAACTTAAAAACTTTATATCTCGTAAACTATTCAAAATATCCCCAATGTATATTTGCAACTTTTGTTTGTAATGATTTCGCCTACCTTAAAACACAGCCTGTTACACCTTATGAAATTCACCCTGTATATATATATATAATATATATTGTTCATACATGTATATATATGTATATATATATATATATGCATAACGTCGGTATCGATCGGCTTACATGGTGTACTGGGACAGCAGAATCCTCGGCGTTGAGAACGATGAAGTGGAGCCGGTCGTACCGATGTTGGGCTCGGGTCAAGTGGTGCACCAGGCAAGCACGACTTTCTTGAACGGGACAAATATCGCACGCTCCGGCTCGCTGCAAACACATTGGAATGTACATAAGTTCGCGTTGATACAATTTACAATCAAAAAGAGAGTAAGAAAAAGAAAATATAAAAAAATTCGTCATAATCATAGCGTGGAGTTTAAGAGACCAAACGCAACCTTAAGAACCGTTATAATCATTTTCGCGTATACAGGTATACTCGTTTTGTATATAACGGAGGAAAAATGCAAGAGGTAACTAAAGAGACTCGAGGCAGACGAACGATTACGACGCGGTTCGTGTCTGAACGTTTGGGTTAAGGTTTCGTGTAAACCCAAGAATCAGGTTTCGTGCGGGGTTTTGTGTTCTCCGACGTTCCATTGAGAAAATATTCTTCGTCTTGGACACGCGGGCATGGCATGCGACGTTCCTCTGGAATCCTTGGATCGCAAGAAGAACGCTCGAGTTTCCGTGTCTCTCTGTCTGTCTCTCTATATTTATATATGTGTTGAATGCAATACAAGCGTTCTTGAGAACGATGAATCGTCAGGAATGTCTCGTTAGTGTTCTTCTATATGTATGGAATGTACAGCTATGTGATATTAATGTTTGTCTTAGTGTGTCGGTGCTGTACAAGGAATTATCGCACTCTCGGCGTTGCCGACCATTGCAAGAGCGCGCTTTCCTCTAGTTCCCTCGATGACCGCGTACATTAGCGAGCGCGGGGAATCCCCGTACTATAAACGTGCTCGTGCACACGTAACAGCGAGAAGGAGGATTATCGCGGAGCGAAATCGTTTTTGTCACGCAGGACTCCGTTAATAACGACCCCCGGGTCGTTACCTCTAAAGCACGATGCAATTTCGAAATTAAACTACGCCACTATGATACAACCGATACAAAATATATAACGGAGCTTATGACATTATATTCTTCGCAGATTTCTTCTTGCTGTTTCCTTCCGAAGAGCTCGAAGAACAAATGCTCACCAGTCGAAAAATCTTCGACCGTGAAATGTACCGTCCGAGCAACCGTTTTCCATCGGTAGTTCAACGCCGACGTGAACATCCTCGCGTCCTGGCACTGGCCCGATGTATCTGACGCGTCCTTGAAGTACTCTACCCTCGGGCGAGATCACTTTGACGAGATGATCGAGCTTTAAATCACGTGGTATCTGTATAAGAAACGTGAGAATGAAAATCAAACGTTGCTGAGAATTCGTATCGATCACACTTTGTAAACAATTGACAATCTATTGAACAATGAAGTACTGTTTGTACAAAGTATTAGTTGAAATCCGACCTTTGGCAAATATGGCCTTGCATCCTGCGGTGGATTCCACTCGCGAAACAAATCTGGCTCCGAGTGTCGCCTCGTCCTTCGCTTTCTCGCGGTCTGTCTGCTCCAATAATCCGAGCTCGAGATCGTAAGCATCGAATCGATGCTTCGTCTGAGATAATCCTCGGCCTCGTCGATCAACGATTCGGTCGAGTCGCCACTGTTCTCACTGGTGACGAGATCCGAGCGTAGATTGGGCAAACTTCCACGGGTCATTGGACAGTCTACACATAGACAGTTAACAATTATACAATTTAAAGTATAATTTAAAAATAAATCACAGTGGGGAGAATTGTCAGTTACGTTAGGTAAGCTAGAGTCACCTTGGAACGTGACCTTGGAGCGTGTTCTCTTAGGAGGATTTTTAGAGCTTCTCGAGGATGCCGAGGGTGGATGTACGTGTGTCGGTGACGACGGCATAGACGACCACGTTGGTCTCGGTGTTGAAGAGGCCATAGGCACTCGCCAAGTGTCGAAAGACGCTGCATTGGCACGCCAAGAGTGTCTCCTCGGTGGTCCACCTACGACCTCGAGACCCGGTGACGGTATGGATGTCAACGAGCCACGATATCTCGAGGAGTATAGATCCGTCGAGAGTCGACAGTCGCATGGACTCGGTAATCCCGTTCCTGGATTGCAACGAGTCGGCCAATAACCAGCAGGAGAACCGAGTGACTCGCGACGATTGACTTCCGGCGTGCGTAGTCCGCAGCCCCGAGAATTGAAGCAATTCTACAATACAGGAATAAAAACATGAGCATGAGCATCGTCGTGAGAAGAGCGACGAGTATAAATTGCCTACTTTCCTCGTTGGGGAGAAGGATGAAGAGAGAAGGAACAAAAAAGTAAAAAATGGGTTAACCGAGTGCAGCTGTATGTTCATTGCAATTATCCTCACGGACGTCTCTCTCTCTCTCTCTCTCTCTCTCTCTTTCCTTCTCTCTGTTAAGCGTACACGAGTGTTTGTTTCTGTATGCGCCGGTGCGGATACTCGATCTCGCATTTTACACTCCACCATGTACAACATAGTGTAAGTTACGTTTACAGACCGTCGGAGCTGACGCAATAACGCGGCCAGCCGCGAACCATTGACAACGAGACAGAGACCGAGAGATATCATTAAGAAAAAAAAAAACAACAACTGCGGTAATTAGTCATCTGGTTTGCAGACGCGTATTTTGTTGCCGCGTTCCTCGTTTTCTACGTCTCGGTCTCGCTTACCCGTTTACTAAAAAAAGACAATAACGAGATGAAATATTTAAAACAATTGGAATGAATTTCTCACAAGGAGATATGGAAGAGTAATTAAGGTAGTCCTATCGTTGGGTGGGGGATTAAAATTTTATTCCCTTTTTTCTCGTCATTGGAAGTGGACCAAGCGTTAAAGTTCGTTAAGAAAAGTTATTGCAAATTGACTAAAGAACAACATACTCAAAATTCAAATTGATCTTATGGAAAGTTTATTTGTTATATTATAAACAAAATCGTGAATTTTTGTTTTCCATAAGATTTGTTATAAAAACTACGATAGAACTATCTTAAGGTAGTCCGATCAACGATAGGACTCCCTTAAGGTCATTGGGTGGGGGATTAAAATTTTATTCCCTTTTTTCTCATCATTGGAAGTGGACCAAGCGTTAAAGTTCGTTAAGAAAAGTTGTTGCAAATTGACTAAAGAACAACATACTTAAAATTCAAATTGATCTTATGGAAAAATTCAAATTGATCCTATGGATGTCATATAAAAATGTGTGCAAAATTTCAACAGGCTTCCATCGACTAAATGATGGAGCATACTCGTTGTATAATGTTGTGATATTTAACAACGGGCTCTTATGGGAAATTGCAAAGTGACGATTTTCAAGAATAAATATCGTGATTTTTGAGTCGATAAAGGCCCTTGAAATTTTACACACATATACATATGACATCAAAGAACGTTTCTGTAAATTTTCAAGGAAATCTAACTAAACTCTGTAACGCTAAGACTACCTTAAAAAAATGAATGAATGAAAAATGAAAGAAAAAAAACATGAATTTATGTTTCCATAAGATTTGTTATAAAAACTAATCGAAGCTTCTTTGATGTCATATAAAAATGTGTGCAAAGGTTTCAACAAGCTTCCACCAACCAAATGATCGAGATACTTATATAATGTTGCGATATTTAACCCTTTGAGCCCTAAGAACACATATATGCATCAGCCTATGCGTCTGCGGACCACATACTTGAAAGTACTCAGGTCCCAAAGGGTTAACACGGACTCTTATGGGAAATTGCAAAAAGCAACGATTTTCAACAATAAATGAGCCTTTTATTTTGAAAGTGGCCTAACTCCATTTTTCATTTTTTGTTCTGGTTATCATGGTTACCTATAAAACTTCATGTTATTTATGAGTAAAACATTTCAGGTTACTTATAATCCGAGCAAATTGCGATAATTCTTGACACATAAGTTTTCAGAGTTAGTTCAATAATCGAACCATGGAGTTTAAAAGTGGCCTGACTCCATTCTGGATAAGAAGAAGCATATTATTCACTAAATAATTGAGACTATTTTAATAGTAACTATAAATTTAATACCCTTAGATACACTTAAGGGCTTACCCCCACTTGCGATTTTGAAAAAGTCGATTGTTTTAAATTTCATTTATTTAAAGCGGCAACGTCGGTAGAAGAACTTCTATATGGACCGGGACTAGACAACTCTATGTAAGTTTACAAAAAAAAATATTTTCTTCGTGTAAACTGAAATTGAAACTTTACGCGTTTTTCTCAAAATGACATTTCTGAAGACGGTGACCAAGATTACTCGAACACTAATGAACAGATCTTCTTGAAATTGTGCAGGCTTATTTAATACATAAAAATGTAGTCTTTAACCGTTCGATTTTTTTTGAAAAAAAAAAAAATGGCAGTTTTATAGCCAAAAAACGGCCTTTTTTTCATTAAAATCGAACCATTAACTTTGACTGTCCGCAATTTTGTGAAAAATGAATATTTTTTTAAATCCTTCGATTAAAGACTAGTTTATACTTATATTTGACTAAATCCATCCGCATTTTTGTTTCAGATTATCCACTTCGCCGCAATGTTGGTCACCGCAAACCGTATATATAAAAACATTATTTCATTGACAGCCATTTGCCATTAAACAATGTAATATTTTTTAATAAAAAAATTACTCAAAGTTCTACAAGATGTGTTCTTTAAGATGGTATATTGATCGATTAAAAAAGTTTCGTAGTTTTCTTTAAAAAAATTCATGAAAAAGACCTGTTTTTGCGCTATAAATGAGGGTAACCCCTTAACCCTTTGAGCCCTGAGTACTTTCAACCTTATGTAGTCCGCAGATGCATAGGTTGACCCATATATGCGTCTTTAGGGCTCAAAGGATTAAGCAGTATGGCTCATTAGTATCCTATACATGTATTTTTAAATTCATTGAAACGCAAACCATTAAATATCTCGATTTGAAGATAAATGGTGCCAAGCCACTTTCAAAATAAACAGCTCAAACATCATGATTTTTG
>JAPYZT010008721.1:0-14269 GCA_030522965.1 Tryphoninae sp. A BG-2022a | reverse complement strand
TATCGGGGGTGATGTCGATTCCCGAGGTCGCCTTCAGTCTCTGTCGTTGCTCTGTCCAGTGGATGCATTCGAAGAAGGTATGCTCCACGTCGTCTCGGTATTATTATTATTATTATTATTATTATTATTATTATTATTATTATTATCATTATCATTATCATTATCATTATCATTATCATTATCATTATCATTATCGATACCAAGACCAGAAATGTTGCATTTTGTAAAATAAATAAATACATATATTTTTCGAGTGGACAGTTAAAGATTGTATAAGTTGTTCGTTTGTTGGCAGTGTACTTTTTTAAAACGCAGCCAAGGACTTCTCTCGAACGAAATGATAAAAATGCTAGGAGCACGAAGGAAATAACTCGCGAAAATCCGAGGACAATTTTTTTAATCGTTGTCAGTGCTACGTGTTGGAATTGGACGCGAAGTGGGTCCTCATTGTGGATGTTGCAGACGTACTTTAGCGACCCATTGAATAACGAAATATCGTTCACGAAGCAAAGTGTGTAGAATTTTTCAGGAAGTGTTCGTCGTAACGAACAATAATAATTTATAACAAAGTTTCTTACATTATTTATATGATTTCGTACTGTTTGACAAAGTGGAAATGTCGATGAATATGGAAATTAAGTTGCATTCGAAGATACATTTTATCTCATACGCTTATTTTTATTTTCGTCCATAAAGTTGTACTTAATAATTATTATTAATATTTCCACGTTTAATATTTTCAATGTTTTTGTATTTTTATTAAAAAAATATATACAGTAGTTTTCGATGATTGTCAATGATAATCCTCAGCGTTTTGTGAAACGAATAGCCAATTATCCGATTAAATATAATTGTCATATTTATATCTAATGACAGATCATCGTTTTTTACAGTTCTGAAAAATTGTAACGAGGTAGTACAAAGTATTGTGCCTAGTACTTACTGTGGTTGATTTTCTTTTCGGTCTTACAGCGTTTAGTTCCATCGACGCAGCTCGTAATGGTAGCAACCCGAGAGAGCTTTTATCATCATCATCATCAACGTTCTTTCTACTTATATGAGTCAAGTCACCAGAAACACCCTACGTTTTCTTTCTTTTCAACCCTCTTAGTCTCTTCCCTCTCTTTGTTCCCCCAAGGTCTCATCACGCGAAAGACCCCTGGGCTCGGAAACATTTCCACTTTTCTGGTGGACGCGCGAAGCTCACTATACTAGCAGTCTTCGTGCATCATTCTTCTGAACAATATATATCTTCTTTTTTTAGGCTTCTTTTTTACCTTTTTATAAGATTAAAGCCTGTTAGTAGGAAGAAAAAAAAGTTGCCCAAAAATGGCACAGACTAATATATATATATATATATATATATATATATATATATATATATATATATATAACAGGCTTTAATCTTATAAAAAGGCTAACAGGCTTTAATCTTATAAAAAGGTAAAAAAAGAAGCCTGTATACATTTTAGCTCAAAATATTAATATCTAGAGGTGGCTTAAACACATCTCTATTTCTCATTTAAATAACACAGGGAAACGAAACTTCTGTCGGAATTTTATAACACGGTCATGGCATATTCCACAAACAAGCTGCCGGCAGATGCTTACGCAGAATTGAATGCTCTACAAAAAAGCCCTCTTATACTTTTTTGATAACCTTAGCCATTCAAGGGATATTCAAGTTCAAAGTTCAAAGTGTATGAAAATTCATCGTATTTTGCTAATATTACAGCAAATCTATCGACTATTGAAAAACATCAAATGACTTTTGTGTAGATTTTTAAATTTACTATCCAAATTCTTTAATTTATAGTTAATAAATATTGATAGATGATTTTTTGAGACTTTGACACTTATTTTTTGCCAAAAAAATTGGTGCTTCCCTATGATTGACTTATGATAAGTCAATCACAGGGGCACCAAAATTTCAGGGACACGAAAATTTCACTCAGTTATAACATACGGATTAAAGGGTATTCTAGTTCAAATAATAACTATGTATATAATATTTTTACGAGAGAGAGAGAGAGAGAGAGAGAGAGAGAGAGATTGAATTAATGATGACGAAATATGCCGCATCTCGGCTCAGCTTCCTCCCTGACAAAGTTTGGTGAATCTTGGCAACTTTGTTGGAGGGGACGGTCCAGTCTGATAGATGGACGATTGTCAATGAACCGGAGTAGATAATTGCTGGCCAGGCAATCATTCACCATGATTTATCCGATATAGGTGGACAGTCTCTGTCTCCTTCGCACGGATGTTTCGAAATTTTATGCATGATGCTCATTTGACAATTTGTGAGCGAGTGTCTTGATTTTTTAATCTCATTGCACGAGTCGTCTCCCTTCTCCTTTCGATCTGCTGTCTCTCGCCTCACTCACTCACAACACCAGTAACCGCTTCGAATGATTTAAAAGGATGCACTATCTAGTCCATCAGATTTTTTTATAGGCTGAGGTGTTTCGAACATTTGAAGGACAATTTTATTTTTTGTATACAGAATACTATATTTTTTTATAGCGATATATGGTAGAAAATCGAATTTTGATTAAACAAACATGGACCTTTATTAGTCCTAAATCTAATAGCTAACGAGTAATTTCACTTTATTATTTGAAAATTTTCTTCACATAAAGAAACAAAGTTGTCCTTCAAATCTTTGAAACGCTTTAACCTATAAAAGACAATTTAGAATTTAAATTTAAAAGGATGCACTACGTAGTGCATCCTTTTAAACCATGTAACTTTTGTATATTGCATTTTTTCGTGCAACGTAGATTTTCGAAGTTATAACGGTGTACACGTTGCGTGAACCACCCTCTATATATATATTAATTACTTCTGTACCTTGGTTCGTTACTATAAAAATGAGTCACGGGAGAATTCGCTTACAAATTTATGTACGGTTTTGAGTTTCTCAGTCCTACATTGTTAATGGTTAGATAACTTTATAAATTAAAAAATATTTAATTTTCAATTTTATATGTTTTCATAGTATTAACATTCGAAATATTCTGGGAAAATGCCAATTTCAAATATCAAGAAATAACGAAATTATGGTTCCAACAAGGTAGGTGCTCGTGTGGCGAGCACCAACAGGTAGCGTGCAGGCATACCATTTTTTCTAAACTTTAAAAGCAATTTTCAAAGTTATTGAACTACGACGAATGAAGTTATTAAAATACAGAGCAAGATTTCGTTTCTTGTGGGGAATGAGTTTCAATATGTTCCAGCGCTAAACGGAGCGAATTAATGAAATTAATGACCATATATTACAATTTATCGATATCTGCTATGAGAACACTAAATCATTACGCTATATTGAAAATATCATTGATTTATTTTCGGTTACATTTTCGTCGAACTAAACGAACCTATGAATAATGAATTCATTGATGTACCAACCGTCAACCGTATTCAGTGATAGTAATGATTGCTAAAAAAAAATGTTAACGTTCAAAAGTCACATGGAAAAATGATTAGTAGGTACCTTCCGAACAGGGGAGTGCGGGTTCAGAGCCGTAAAGGTAAACGTCGAGGCAAGGCAAACGTCGAATGATACATCATTCGACTATTTTTGATTCTATTGTAGAGTCTATTGTACTATAATCGTTAAGAAAAATTCCTGAATTACTTTTATTCCAAATGATTGGATTTATTCGAGTTTCGTTCGAAGAAAAGAGAATTATTAGACAGATTCCGATAAAAAAAATATATATTTTTATAGAAATGATGGTTATAGAAATAAAATTGTTTTTTAAATTTTTATCGGAAGCGCAATTTGGTAATTATCTGTACGAAATCAAACGTGTAATCTACCTCCATATTATTCCTCAATTTTTCAGACTGCTATTGGGTTTCGAGTATACCTATACGTCAATACGCAACCCTTAACGATCTCGTTCGTTCGAATATTCCATCCACTCGATAGTCATTACATTTTTTTGTATACATCTTCACAAAATCTAGTGAATTTCATTCACGTTCGAATGACGTTACGTAGACCGGATGGGCATTGTTTGTGCCCTCATTTTTCCGATAAAGTATCTCGCGCATCGGTACTTGGGTGAAATTACACGCAATTCAAACGCGACGAGGGTTGCAAATGCAAAATCGAAACTTGTACCTTGCAGTGTATTTCGTATAATGTAATTTTATACTTCCTTCCTGTCATTAACGAAAGTGATTTGTAATTAATATCGCGTAGCGAAGAACCTCTCACTTTTCCAAAATGTATGCTCGAATAGCGAGAGATGACCCTTCTCAACTCAAAAACAAGTTGTTTGATTAATTGAAGTAAATTGATGAGCAGAATGGAACTTCCACTCAATTAGATTAACTATTTAAGTATTTGAATCAATGAAGATTTTCCTAGATGGTAATTGGATAATTGTTTTGGATCATTGATGTTTTTCGAATATTGTTATTAAAAAAAGATTATATTTTTTCGAATTTATCAAAAACAATAACGCTCGATATGAAAATGAAATATTTTTTATACGACCTAAGCGGCCAGCGATGCATGATTTATTTAATGAAACTGCATAAAAATGAAAAAACTTATTAGTATGCACTAAATGTAATTAGAGATTAATTTGAATTACGCAGAGTTTTCATAGATCGCAATTAAATAATCGATTACTCGGTGTTTCAGAAAAAGAATGCGAATAAAATTTTTTAAAATAATTTCACAAAGTAAATAATTTTTCAATATATTTCACTCATCAATTAAGAAAAAAAGGATTGAATTAATTGAAATGACCAAAATCTACGATAGAAAATAATGGAATTAATTTTAATCGAGTAAACCTCCGCTGTATTTACTTCGAACAATTTATTCCTTACGTTTAAATAAATTAAGTGCAAATGATATTATCCCGATAATTTTTTTCGTACAAAATTCTGAAAGATTATTACGCGCGACGTAAAAATTCAATATTTATCGTATCAACCGAGTATAATCTATACATCAGTACACTATAACCAACTGATTATACCAATGACATCGCGTTGTTATCGCAACTATCGTATACTCGTCGTATGTACGTTTATAACAGCGCAGGTTGTCACATCGAAGAAATTAACAGCTGGCCAAGGTGAACGTTTTGTAGTAAAAAAAGGGGGAAGATTGCTAAGAGAAGGCAAAACGTCTTATGCGTTGATCTCTAACCAATGTTGCGATTATTTCCATACGTATTTCTCTCGTAGTGAAATAAATATAATAGTATTACATTCACGTGTACACCCTGCTGGTGTACTATGGCAATATACGTTGGTAGCTTCGTGTAGAAAATTAGATGGGCGAGCGGTGCAATATACTTACTGGCTCTAGTCGTATCTCTATATCGCCGAGCTACAACTAAAGTGGTGAATTTAACGATTCTCCTTTAATAGACACGAAAGTCGTTTCTCGCTTTTGCTAAAACATGGCTTGTATCTCGTACACAACACTTTATTATATAAACAGTTATTTATGATATTTAATAAATTGATACGATAAGACAGGCACATTTACGTTCAACACTATTTGAATCAATTGCTTAAGGCCAATTAACGAATTAATTCCAATGACATTAATAACGGGTTATTTTTTTATGCAAATATCGAACATCGAAAGAAGCACTCAGCCAATAGCAAATAATAGATATTTTGAAAAAAATTAAAGCATGGGATTCAAAATAGTGTATACTTTAGATCGATTATTTTTCCAATAAACTTATTTCTCTCAGTTATAAATAAAAAAATTCTATCTTTGTTTTTACAAATTGAAACTTAACTCCTATTTTTTGTACTCTATCTATGTTTCGTATAACACAAATGCGGTCAATACACCATTATTCAAGTACGTAAGTGCCGCGCAGTACAAGGCTTGCCGCTATTTTCTATACTAACACTTATTCAACAAAACACTTATTTCGAGTGTTTGCGGCTCGTTTTCGATCGTAGCGTCCGCTACAGCGTGTTACAATCGTCTTTCGTTAATAATATATAGGTATAGAAGCTATACCGGCGGATGTATGACGGATTTTCAATGGCTATATCTGTATTGCTCTTGTCTTCGATGAAAAGGCGAGGAAACGCGCAACCAGCAGTTTCCATGTAGTACAAGAGGTAAACAGAGTGCTCTTATCGAGTTATCGAGGACTCGAAACGATAGGTGTAAATCACAAGTGGGCTAATCAACGACAATCACAGTATCACACGCATACATACGTACATACATGCATATATATATGTACTATAAGAAGTATATGCAAATATATATATATATTAAACAGTTTGAATACATGTAGCGTGGAAGTACGTGCTCGATGCGTATAGCACGCACTAATATTGAACACGTACTCGCGAATATCTCGATGCATCGGTGAATCGAGAGCTCGAATCCTGTGGTACATCCCGTTCACTATACACCAATGCGGTGAAGCTGTGTATTCCGAGATCCAAGGTAGAATCTCGCGTTACGAGGGCGTAACGATGTGATAGCCTCGAGAGAGAGATATAAATATCCTATATTTTACGTATACATATATATACTATATTGTGTATAAACGATGTAACTTTGAGCATCTGAGAAACGATGCGAACCATTCCCTCGCTCCAGGTTCGTCGTTCAAGTTTTAGTGTAACGTATCGGCATACACATGAATTTTCATTCGCGAATAGCGTAGGAGACACCGCGAACGTTTGTGAGGTCGTATTTTCACTGTTTCGGCAGTTTCAGCGTTAACTATTTAATACGATGAATTATCGTAATAACGCCCGGGGAATTAGCCGAAATCGATGGACGTTTATATTTGATCCGAATGTTTGCCTTCTAGTGGGCATAACATTATTACAATAGATTGAGCAACTATTTATAGTCGCATTTAACTTTTGTTTAGGCGAGCACATTTTATATTTTTGTCATTAGACTTCAATTTTTGGTCAGTCGGTGTATTTTTCAGTACAAACTGAATTGTTTTTGACTTATTTCTTTATTGTAGCGTATTTATTAGCTACCATCTCAATCTACCTTCTATAATCGAGTCGAGTCGGAAATTTTATGTTTTCTTTTAATTCTTGTTAGATTTTTACTATACTGTGTACAAGTGTATATACATCAAAATCGCCTTGCTGTCTCTTCTCCTCTTCCTCCCAAAACCCAGGTCCGAGAACTTTTAAATGTGACTTTATCATTTCAATTTTAATTTTTATTTTTGTTTTAGCTATCCGAGTTTAATTTGTGTATTTGGTGTTTCCGATGCTCTCTTAATCTTCTTCTTTTCCATCTTTTCCTATACTTCTTCCTCTCGTTTCTTGTTTCTAGCAACCGCCTAACAATCCACCCTCATCGTTTTTTTTCCTCGGACAAAAACTCCTAATTGCTTCCCGGAAATCCTTCAACTTCCTACTTTCGTTCAGCTTTCATTTACTCACATCCTCGATGGACCTTCGTCGCTGTCAGTCATTTATATAACAATTTCACTTCTTTTGCGTCTTGCAAAACTTACTTTCCGTTTGTGCCTTTTGTAAAGATTAGATGGAAAGATATTTGAATGTGAGTAATTTGGAGCTTTTTTTTCGTGCAACAGGGTACATTATGTCATCCAATACATCCATTTATTTCCTAAATACAAGTTTTATTATCGAATAATTGAATTCGAATTGAGATGTTAGTAGATGAGGTGAGTGACATAATTTTTGTCATTAGGCGAAACAACAATCGTCGCAGTCATTCGAAACTTTTACGATCAATCTGTCAAATAAATGGAGCGTCGGAAAGTAATGCAATTAATATTAGGTCAACATTTGTTTCATTCGTATTAAGAGATTACATATACTTTTAGATCTGATGACATTATATCATAATTAGGCTTTATTTCCAATTTTAAAAAATGTATTGGAAATACACTTTCTAATATGCATAATATAATACCTAGGGAATTTCCTGGCAATTTCATTTAAAAATATTACTACTGGCGGGCATGGTTGTAGTGCCAGACAGTTCTTTAGCTATTCTCTTTTAAATAAATAATATTCTGGTAAAGTAGATGGAAATAACTCATACTTGTCAAATTCGATATTAGGAAATTTTCGCTTTTTAGCCTGTAGATCCGGTTAATTAATTCAGCACGAAACACCCGGTGTATTCCCTCTCAACTCTTGGACGTACCGACGTCCGACATCACGTGATTACATATATATTATATGCATCCACGTAGGCCGATACATTTTTCTTATATACGTATGGTGCATTTCACGCCAAATTAGACCGTTGGTTAAGACCAGTCTTCATAATTTTTTCAATTGTTTGTATCGATCCATTTGCGAGATATGAATTTTCGAAAAATTACGATTTTTGAAAAATTAATTTTTTGAAATGTTCGTAACTTCGCAAATAATCGACCAAATTGCACTTTCTTTTGTTTCAAAATTTTTGTTTTTGAATGTTCCTTTCATACAAACTATTAAACGAATTTATTTTTGAAACAATGTTAGTAGTCATCGATTTTGTTACAACTTTTTGTAAAATACTGTTCGTAAGTTAAAGATTTTTAAACTTAATTTTAGAATGGGCAAGCGATCAGATCTATCTTTTTCGCATTTTCAATTTGTATGTTTTTAGTTATCCGTGCTGAACAATATTTAAAAACAAGTTCTTATACTCAAAAGCTGCTGCAAATAATTATTCTAGTGTTACGTGAAAACTTGAAAAACCGTGAAATTTTACCGCTTTTTTCGAGATTGCATCAATAATTTTTGAATTATAAAAAGAATAATTATCATTTTCGCTATGTGGAAGAAATTTTCAATGGAATTAGACCATTTTGTAATGATTTTTAAGAAAAAAATGAGAAACCAATTTTTCAAAAAAATCGGACTTGCAAAAGTTCCAAGTTGTCCGAATAGGCATGAAATGTCCCATATATATTGTACGTGAGTATATATGGATATACATAGACGCCAATGCGACTGTCACTTCAATCCTATTACGAGACGGGATGTATAAAGGGCGCAAGGGGATGCGCGTCCCATGATCCTGGTAGGAGAAACGTCATGGCACATTTCGATCGAACGGTCCATCTTCGATTGCTGTGGCGTTGCGCAAAAGATGGCGAGATAGTTCGAAACGAGGTGAGAGAACCATCCGCGATAGGAAAAACTGTCAGGGGGCGGTGAATCTTTCTCCAGGGCGAAGAGAAATTCTCTTGGCTATGCGGTACTGATGGATTTTCACCGAAATACAAATTGGATCGCGATATAAGGGTCGCCCAACGGGAAAAGCTTGTAATAACGGAATAGTCTATATACAGGGTGCTCCATTTAAGACCTACCCTAGTAACACATCTTGAAAAATAGTATTTTCTGAGAAAAAAAAATGCGTATAAAAGTTTCAAGATTTAAAAGGGTTCGTAAAACGCCATTACTTGTTTGATCTTTTACTTAATAAGGTTTTCAAGATCGCTTCAAGACCAACTTATTTTTTTTTATTTAGAAGAGTAACCTTTGTTCGAAATATTTTTTCAGAAAATCTCAATTTCTTAACACAATTATCCAAAACTTCAAACAATTCTGAATTTTCATAATCTCTATACTCCAAAACTAGAGCACTCTTGGCACTTTAGATTTTCTGAAAAAATATTTCAAACAAAAGTTTTTTTATTTTTTATGTAGAATGCGAATCTGCAAAAAAATAAGTTGATCGTAAAGCGGTCTTGAAAACCTCTATCTAAAAGATGAAATAAGTAATGTTGTTTTACGTCCCTTTCAAATCTCGAAACTTTTATACGAAACATTTTTTTCTTCAAAGATCAAAGATGTTCGACCGACGGGTTCGAAAATGGGACAACGTATACAGGGTTAATCACATAAAATGTCGCACAACGAATCAATAAGCGCTGAAGCCACCCACCTCTACCCCCACCCTAGCCGTAGATATAGCATAGATTAGGGCGTTACATTTGGGTTTGCAAAATTCAGAGCAGGCAATTAGATTGCTTGTATTTTTCCGCAGTCATTTTTTTTCTCGGTCATTGGCTGCTCTGAATTTTGTCCAACGTGCCGACAAGCGTTGAAGTCACCTACTCCCCGCCTAAATTCAGAGCAGCCAATGCCCGAGAAAAAAAATGACTGTGGGAAAATACAAGCAATCTAATTGATTGCTCTGAATTTTGCAAACCCAAATGTAACGCCCTAATTTATGCTATATCTACGGCTAGGGTGGAGTGGGGGTGGAGGTGGGCGGCGTCAACGCTTCTCGGGGCGCTTTGATTGGATCAACTTTAAATATTTATATCTCGTGAACTATTGATAATATCCCTAATGTATATTTGCAACTTTTATTTGTAATGGCCTCATCTACCTCAGAATTCGCTGTGCGATACTTTATGTGATTCACCCTGTATAGGCCATGAATGAAGATATTTCACCCTCCGTCACATACTCGGATTACATAATATATTTTCTTTCGGCTTGATTTCGTATTTTCAAATCCATTTATGCAACAAGATACGTCTATCGGAGAAAATCCAAGATTGAAGCTTGCAATTTTCATATTCTTTGATGGCGCCCGATCTTTATTTGTGGGATTAATAATCATAATAAAGAATAGATTAATCGTTGCAATTCTTAGATAAAAGTTGGCGAAATAATGTTGGCGATATCGTTTTTTAAGAAACTTTAAATCGCCTTACCTGGCTCTCGAATTTTTACAAAAGATTGTACTTTTTAAAATTTCTCAGTTTTTTTTGTTCGTGAGTTTTCGATACAACGTTATTCCGATAAATTGTCTTGGTAGAACTAAATTTGATGCGAAGCAAATAATATTTACGTCGAATCTCATTTTCCTCGATTTAGAGATTTCCACTGGTCGTGCGATTGGATTTCCATACAAATAGTATTATTGTAATCTCGTTACATCCCTCTATATTATAGTGTACTGATATTCCGAATGCCCTTCTTGATGGACGTCGATGTAGAGTACCATTCCACTAAACGTGAAGCACTATACTCAAAGGAACTATATATATATATATATATTCAAGTAATAAGCTGCACCCATCCATCTTAATGTTAGAGAAGGATCTGGTGTGCGCCTATGAATCTATTTCTTCAGTTCGGTCGATATGTCGCGGCTCTCGGGTCCCTTCGTGTACCTACATTATCACGAACCATCGGAATTTGACGGGTCAAAACGCTTTCCCTCCCCCGCATCAACGGTCACTCGTCGATCTCAACCTTGTCATTTACCTCTCTGACATATATAATACAGAGTCAAATCTTTCGCGATAATAAAAGTGTTTCGGACCCCAAAATTCTTGAACGAAGTGACGGTGAGATATGTCAAACATTTATATACTTGTGTATAGGAGAGATCAAGGTGGAGTGTTCTTCTTTCGAAATAATCGATTTATAAATTTCTGAATTGAATTCTGTTCTGAAAATTTCATGGATAACTTGCGGTTGAAGAGACAAAAATTGAACATCCTGTATACACTTAAAGATACCTGTATGTAATAGGGATGCCAGAAAGCAGAGAGAAAGTAGCATTTCAGAAAAGACAACGATGGTGTCAATTTGCTAAATTGACCACTTGGTTGCCGTCGACCAATTTTGCTCTCGTAATGGTTCTCTAGATCCCTCTCTCTCTTTTCTTGTTGTTCGCCTTTGGATATATGAATTCGGACTTTTCGTTCTCGCATAGTCCATACGCCCATTGCTCCTCTCGAAACGTTGCTTCCTCCTCTGGGAGATGTGTACGTATATACTGCGACTTTGGGAAAAAAACGTAAGGTCCTTTGACAACATGCCAAATTTGCCGTTACGTGATTCTTGGTTATGTGACTTCGTGCCGAATGTAAAAATTGCGAGTTCCCTCGAATGCATTTCGTGAGTGCGCGTTTGCTCGCGTGTACGTATTACAAACGGCTGGCTCTTGATTTTTTTTTCGTCAGAAAGGGAGGAAGCAAGCTCGTATTATACACTCGAAGGGAAAACATTCTTCACGAATCTTGCACGTTCTGCAATATTGAATATTTTATTTTCGTGAGCTCGAAGTAAACCCGCAGCTTACTCAATATTTCAGTGGATAATTCAGTTATTTTATGATCAGACGAGTTTTTAGGTAAACGATGACAGATATCTGCGTTTGATTATTTTCCATTTACCGTAAGTGTCTATAATCCCGAACGAAGCTATCGTAAAATCATTTAATATTTTTATTTTTTTCGTACGATCGTCACGTTCGACACTTTACCAACTGTGTTCGTGAATTAAACACACCCCCGGTATATGTCACTATGTAATAAAAATATTTTTATGCCGCTACTCCGTTGGTGGTATAGGAACTGAATGATAGAAATACTGGGTGTCCAAATTCAAAAGAACGAAACGTATACTAAGAACCCCATTTCTGAAAAAGAATGCAGTATATACCGGTTATCGCATTTCGAAATGACAAATAATACAGTGAACATCCAATTTGAAAGGAATAAAAGACATACCGGGTGTCTTATTATGGGTAAAAAGAAAATGACACATATGCCGTGCGTCGCTTTTTTAAATGGCCTATTATACATCAGATGTCCAGTTTGAAAGGAATGAACCATATACCGGGTGTCTCGTTGAAAGTGACCAACAGTACAGTAAATATCCGATTTAAAAATGATGAAACATATACCGGATTGCCTATTTTACAAACGGATTCAGCATATAGCGGGCGTTTCGATCTAAAATAATTGCAAATACGCCGAGTATTCGATTTTAAAGGAATGGACCATTTAAGCATCGGACATTTTCTTTGACTCTGGTTTTCTCCCTTGATCCCGATCGATCCCTAAATTCTTGGACAACACAGTGGCTATTTTTATGGTATTGAGAGATGTAGAAACAGAGGTATATATATACGCGCGCGCGCGCGCGCGCGTGTGTGTGTATATACGTATCGAGTGACAGTGCTATCGAATTCGATGTGGGTCGTACCGAGCGAGAGAGAAGGTCGGATCTGCGAGCTGAAAGCATCCAATTAGCGATGTATCATCGGATTAAAGTTTATTGAAACTGCAGCCAGGGGTATAATGAAACGAGCTGGGAATCGGTATCTAGATCGCAACTTTAATACCCGTATCTACTATTTTCGCGATATCTCTTTGGCCTCTCGCAATGTGTGTGCGCGTGCGTGTGTTTCTGTCCAATTGTTATTTATGGATTATTGTGCTCCATTGAATAGAAGAAAAGAAAAAGAGACGGAAAAGTTGCACGTGTATCCCCAGGCGTATGAGCTGTCTACTCGACTTCCTCGCCCATACGTATCCATTTAATTGTAATACAAAATCTCAACGAACAAAGGCAGCTGTCGGAATTTCTTTTTTTTTGTTTATAAATGCTCAATCATCTTTCGACAAATGAACTTTGTCGATGCATTTGGAAATATATGTTAAATTCACATTTATAAAAGCTGCAGAGATTGAAAAAGATTACTGGGAAAAAAGGGATTGTAGGTATAATTGTCCTATATTTTTGACCGATATCGAATTTGTATGTTTTTAATGAAATAATAAAATGATTGTTTTCTTTATTTATCGTTAGTTGTTTGTTCGGTTGTTCTGATTATGAACCCCTCGGAGTCAAGTCACAGTTATCTTAAAATGTTCGGCTCCATTTGAGGCCTGACTCACTCAGCAACCATTGAAAAATTGAACGAATTGATAATTACGATACACGTCACAAATATGGTTTTTCAGACAACTTTTAACTGTTAAGAAATAAAATAGGAATATTGAATATATAAGTATATTGTGTGTAAAGCAGTATATTCAATTTTAACTGTGAAAATACTTAACACGATTAAGCTGGGAAATGTTAAGAAAAACGTGATCTTCGAAAACACGCGCAGCCGGGATATAGAATTTAATATCATTAAGGGTGGAAAGAATATTTTATGATCTTGGAATCGGCGATTGAAAATAAATCGAATTGCATTGTAATATACGAGTATCATCTGAAGACGCCTTCTCGAGGTGCGCGCATTTCTTTTCGAAACTACATTTCGAATAGCGTTGTGAAGTATGCCTCGAAAAATTAATAAATGAATAAATAATAGATAAATAAATAATAAATAATAAATAAATAAATAAATAAATAAATAAATAAATAAATAAATAAATAAATAAATAAATAATAAATAAATAAATAAATAAATAAATAAATAAATAAATAAATAAACAAATAAATAAATAAATAAATAAATGAATAAATGACTGAATGATTAACTAAATAAACAAAA
>JAPYZT010008719.1:0-12449 GCA_030522965.1 Tryphoninae sp. A BG-2022a | reverse complement strand
ATTTTTTTCAAACAATTATTTAGAACAATAATGAAAAAAACAAACGTTTTCGTGAAAATACGTTCTTCCTTCTAACTTATCGCAAGAACGATCCTCATCGTACAATGAAAATAGTTAGGGGAAAGTAACAAAAAAAAACAAGGAAAAAAAAACGAGAAGAAAGAAAGATAGGCGGAAAAAGGACTCACCAATTTGTGGAACATCGTATTGGCGATTCCCCCTCGCCGATCTAAGCAGGAACTGTGACGCGATGCTCGCCCCGGGGTTCGAGGCAACCGGCGGTTGGGACTGTTGCCCGGACGACGTCCATCCCCGAGGATTTGCGGATCTTCCGCGTCCGTTGTTGGCGCCTCCCTGATTTCTCTTACCGGGCGACTTTCCACTGGCACTAACAACCCCGTGACTCTCGGCACTAACGCCTCCCCACGGATTGTCAATCTCGTACGATCTGCTCTTGATATCATCGTTTACTTTACCGTAATCGATCTCGTCCCTCGGCCAATCGTCGGCTATTCTTGGTTTAGTGACGCCACCGCTAGATGGCCTCTGAGCCAAGGATGGCGCTACCGGTTGATCGACACGGTAGATCATCACAGAGGGCGTTCTCGTTATCTTCTTAGAATAATCGCGTATTTGTCCACCGAGAAGACCGGTGAGCCTCGTTTTTTTTCCTAATCTCGCGCCTTGTTGCAACGTCTCACCGATCAACGGTGGATCCACGTAATTCTTTCGTATATTAGGCGGTTTTGCGGCAACGAGAATATCACGATTTCTCGGATAAAGAGTGTCGAGCACTACCGTGGCGAATTCATCGATAAAAGCATTATTATTATTATTATTATTATTATTAATATTATTATTGTTATTATTATAACGGGAGCTGGAATTCTCCCGTAAGTTGGCGCCCCTGTCGCGTCTATCCCTCTCGAGATCGTTCTCCTCTTCATCCTCGTCCTCGCTCTCGGCGAGTTCTCTTCGATGAAAAAAACTCGATGGATCTCGCCAGGATCGATGATCGCCACGTTCTAGCCAATCCCTCGTAAAATCTTCGTTCAACTCTCTCGGCTCCTCGTACTTGTACGAACGTAGATCATCGAGCTCGACAACTGGAACGATCGTCTCGCTCAATCTCAGCTCGTTCGACGTGATCGTCGGATCTCTCGAAAAACGATGATCCTGACGCGTTTTTTGCGTCTGTCCCGTTGACGAGGACGACGAAGAAGACGAGGACGAAGACGATGTGGATTGTTGTTTTTGTTGTTGTTGTTGCTGTTGTTGTTGTTGTTGTTGTTGCTGCTGCTGTTGCTGCTGTTGTGACGAGGACGAGTGGATGTTTGTCGGTCTATTACCGAGCGTGAGTGCGAGACCGAGGCTCACGTAGCTAAGTAGCCAAAACATTTGGCTCGACATCTTTCTCACTTTCGATTGCCACCTTATCGAATCGTCTCTATCCTTCGTTATCGCCTCGTTTTCCTCTTCTCCTTCCTCTTCTTCTGCCTCCTTGTTCTTTGTACGGACAAAATTTCTTATCACAATTTTATCTTTCTAACAATCGCTTTGAGAATCTCTCAAAAAATCTCAGTTTTTTTCCTCCCTCTCTCCTCTGTCTGTCTGTCTGTCTGTCTGTCTCTCTCTTTCTTCTGCCCTCGTAATACTATTCTCTTTATATCGCGACGCTCCTCTCTCTCTCTCTCTCTCTCTCTCTCTCTCTCTCTCTCTCTCTCTCGCCTTTTCAACTGTCTTCTTCCCGCCTTTTCCTTTCTTCTTCTTTCTCTCTGTCTATCGTATTTGTAACAACGATTATCAGCGATGAGGAAGAACTTGTTGGAGCTTCGTCAGTGTTTTCTTGTCGTTTGACTCAACGAGGAAGAGATATAGAGAGAGACACACATACACACACAAAGACCAAGAGAGAGAGAGAGTGAGAGAGAGAGAGAGAGAGAGAGAGAGAGAGAGAGAACGACAGAGCGAGAGAGATACAACGAGAAAAAGAGAGAAACAGATCCGTAGAGAGAGAAAGAAATCAGGAACAAAGATAAAACGAGCCAGAATATTCGTAAAACGAAATGAGAACGGATTTTAATTCGTTCGTTCGATTTCTCGGCCGCAAAATCTTTTCTTCTTGCCTCGATGGAAAAACTTACGACGAAATTAAAATCAGAAGAAATCCTTTCTCGTTTTTAACCCCCGTGGTCCACCACCTACCGCCCTAATCTTTTCTTATTCCCTTATCGTTTCTTGCGTTAGGGCGCGTGGCGCTTTGTATCGTGGCTTATCGATCCGAGCTCGAACGTAACAGGTACTGTACAATATATGTTTTTCTTTTTCTTCTTTTTCCTCTCGTCTCAATTATCATTCGTCTTTCTCTCTCTTTCTCATTGGCCGTTGGTGCGATCGATTTCTCCCGTTGGTGGTTTTACACGCTGTTTAGGCCTCTCGCCGAACGATTTTCTCATAGACTATTGCTATCGCCACCGATACTTCGTCTCTCCCTCTTTCTCTTTCTCTCTCTGTCTCTCTCTCTCTCTCTCTCTCTCTCTCTCTCTTTCTTTCTCTCTCGCTCTCTGCCCCTTTCTCCGTCTATTCGCTTACAGCGTTGCTTCCTTTTCCTCTGCTTACCGATGGTATTTCTATCCTGGTCCCGAGGTTGTCGCTCGATGACAATACACAAACTCGCACACAAAACACTTCGAGAACTCACTCTCGTTATTCCTGGCGGGAAATCACGTCGTTGTTTATTCTAGACTTTTTCCTTTCTATCTCCGTTGTTTTTCATCCATTGACGCTGCTCTTCGTTTCACAGTCTCTCTCTCTCTTTCTCTCTCTCTCTCTCTCTTTGTCTCTCTGTGTCTCGCACGTGGCTTTCTCGATCGCCTGGAAAAAAAAGAGAAAAACAAACGAACGAGATGTTAATTAAGAATCGAAATTCTTTCGTTACTCTCGAGTAGCGATCGCTCGAACGAAACGATTTTTGAGAAAACGTACTTTCTTCCTTTCTTCGTAACGAAACAAAAAATCAAATCAAATATGGAAATTTTCAAATTTCACGAAATCGTCGTTTCTTCGAATACGATTATATTTCTTCTTCGCATCGTTTTCAAATACGATCGACGCTACTCGAGAATCTTCAATTGGCTTTTAATTTCACATTTGGACAAAACGACACAAAAAAAAGAATAGAAAAAAATCTGAAGATTAACAACGGTGCAAGTGCAAAACTTTAACGTTTTTTAATTTAATTCTTTCTCAATATTCTCATCGATTAACGACCTTCTCTTTTTTCATTTTCACATAATTTCAGTGTCTCGGATATACCTTTTGATTTTTTACCCGAGAGAAATTTGTTCTCCAGACTTCCGCCTTTGAGAGAAATATCTCTGTGATCTGCTCAGTGAGTGAAGTGAAGAAAGGAGAGTGGAAGGAAAGAAGGAAAGAAGGAAGGAAGGAAGGAAGGAAGGAAGGAAGGTTAACAGGGAGTGTGGAGGTGCGGTGCTCGAAAGATACAGAGATTTTGTATTTCGTGCCGTGCAGCAGGTGCTCGTGGGTGATAGAATGTGCTCAGCGATGGTGGTGGATGCTTTTTTTTTACAACCACCCCTCTTTCTTTTTATTTTGGTGCTCGTGGGTGCAAACAACACTTATACAACTTGTACGTTTTTGATTTTTTCTTCTCTCTCTTTCTCTCATATATATATATATATATATATATATATATATATATATGTGTGTGTATATATATAGGCGTGTGTGTATATGTTTGTATGTATATATTTATGTATATACTCGTATCTACTTTCCTATACGTATTATCTAGACGCGTTATAAACTATCGCTCGTGAATATCCTCCCTTTCGTTTCTTCTACGACGTTCCAAGACTCTTCTTCATCGATATATATATATATATATATATATAGAAATATATATAGATATTTAACGCTTTATGCGTGGAAAGACGACGAGAGCATTCGCCCTCGCAAGGTAATAACGTTTCAACCCACCCCTTCTCACCCCCTATTCGCCACTCTACTCCTTCTCCTTCTCCTCCTCCTCCTCCTCCTCCTTCTCCTCGTCCTCCACCCCTTTGGCACAACGTCGCGATTAATCTATGTCACTGTACGCTTTTTGTTGACTATGTTTTTTTTCTCTCGGCCCAACCCCCGCCCTCCTCGCTTCTCATCACCCTCTCCTCCTCCATATCGCGTCCCGCAGGACACTCGCGACGCTCTCCTTCTTCTCGCTTCTTTCTTTTTTTTATCACTCTCTTTTCCTATTTCTTTCTTTTTTTATTCTTCTTCCGTTTTCGCTCTTTCTCTTCGTCAGGATTCTTTTCTATTTTCGTCTTGTTTTATTATTATTATTATTGTTATTATTATTTGTTTTCGTCTCTCGTTCAACCCTTATTATTCGAACTACCCTTGCTCGCTCTCGCTCGTTATCGTTAACGTCCTTGCCACAACTTACAAATATATTTCTCTATACTCCTGTGTATATCTGTATATAATATTGCTCTCTAAATATATATATATATATTGCAGTGTTAATATATTTTTGTAATTTCTTTCACACCCTCGCGAAATACGTCAGGCGTATTCTCCCGACGTGACGTGAGTACTTCATTTTTTATCTTTTCCTGTTTCTCTCTCTCTCCCTCTTTATTTATCTATCTATCTATATATATATATATATATATATATATTTATAACAACGGTAAGATTTTTGTTGGTATCCTTTGCTTCCGCCCACACGATAAAATGTTCGCGCCTCGCTACAGTATAATGTATTTCAACCCCTTATAACAACAACGTCATCTTCATACATATATATATATTTATAAATATATACATATATATATGTATATATGGACGGTCTCTAATATCGTTACGATCTCCGATCGCGAGAATACGCTACGCGTTCCTTCATATACATTTTACCTCCTTCACATTCACGTGACTCTATACAAATATAAATAAACTCTATATAATATACGCTCTCTTCCTGCCACCTTCAGCTCCCTCGTCCTTCAAAACCCGATCAAACTTTACCGTCGAATCCAGCGGTACTTTTCACTTCCGCAAAAAATTAAGGCTACTTCAGTGAAAAAATGTGCTTAAAAATATATATTATATACATTCCTACATATATATATACATATGTCTGTGTGTGTACATATATATGTATGTATATGGCTCTTTTGTTCGGCTTTTCTTTCTTTTGCTCTCGGTTTTCTTTTTTTCTTTTCTTTTTGTTTCTACGCCAGGGCTTATATATCTATCTCTCTATTTGTATATATATATATATACATATACACTATATAAGTATACATATATATATTAATTTATGTATACTTATATATATGCGTATGTGTAAATGTGCGCTTACGTGCTAAGGCCCATGGTGCGACATATATATGCCAGTCATACGTATATATTTATATATTTATATACATATGTATATATATATGTATGCATGCGTCAATATTTTATATCGAATGTATATATATATATATGTATATATATATATATATATATATATATTTATATATATTTATATATATGTATATAAATATTGCGTGTTGCGCACGCGTGTGTATGTGTGTATATGTAGAAAATGCGTAAAGGGCACGCGGTCGTATGGACAACTGGTCGTTGAAACGTATATATATCTGAATAATACACCGAGTGTCACGACATCAACGTTTCGTATTACCGAGCGCCATTTTTTCTTATTTCGGTACGCCCGATAAAAACGTGGAAAAATGCGAGGATCACTTTCGAAAAATTCTTGGGCAAGAATTATTTAAAAAAAAAAATACGTCAAATACGAACGTATGTCGTGGCTCGTTTTTGGTTTGTGTCCATATTTTGTTTTATTCGTTCACTCTCTCTCTCTCTCTCTCTCGAATAATAATTGCAGTATAAAATACTATTTATTTAATCAACCGACCCTCGCAAACTCGCGTTACACACACACACACTTGTCTAATTTTCTTTCTACTTTCTTTCTTTGTTTCTCTCTCTCTCTCTTTCTCTTTCTTTCGTTTGTATTCAATAATATCAATTCTTTAACAATAATTTTAATTATTTATTATAAATTCCGTTTGAAACAGGACAACGACGTCGGCAACAACGAACGAGTAACAACGGCTATAAAATGGCCGAACCTATTTTACGTGTATACATATATAATTATTCATTTTATATATACATATATATATATACATCTGTATTTTATTGCTGTTATATATATATATATATATATATATATATATCGTTTCCTACAAAAAGCCCGGACGCTCTAGCTCTATAGAGCTCGCGAGATAGTATCGCACCGATAGGGATGTGTCTCACTCTCCCTTATGCCTCCTTCGAGCCTCTGCCGAGCGCGTCGCTTGGCCCCGCCGCGCGACACGAAGCGACGGGCGCGCGTGACAGAGAGAGAGAAAGAGAGAGAGAGAGAGAGAGCGAAAATTTTCTCCCCGGTTCGGTACTGCGCACGCCGGCCCCGACACCGCAAGCTCGATAGCCGGAGAGGGTTCGTGTGCTATAATCAACAGGTGTCCTCAAAAAGTGCATTTAAAAAAATATTTCTCCTCTAAATTATCCCACGGTTTTCGCGTGACGATCCTTCGCGGTTTTTCGTTTGTTTTTTTCTTTAATTATTATTATTATTTCTACGAACTATCTCGTGTACGATAATTAATAATAATGGCGACGATGATAATAACGATGTAATATATATATATAGATATATGAGAGTTTGCGTTTGTATATATATATATGTGTGTGTGTATGTGCAGGTGATCTTTCCCCTTCCTTTCTTTTTTTCAGTGCGCACGCAACAACGATCATTCAGTTTCGTAGTGAACGCATTTGAGGAACGTACGGCGCGTATTTCTCTCTTATTTCATTGGCTCTGTTCTCTCTATCTCAGGATAAAGAGGTCGTTCGTTTTCGAGCGTCGCACGATCGTAGAATTAACGTGAAAATAAAGATAACGAAACTTCGCCGGCTTGTAATTTTTCTCGTTCGCTGGATTCTCTCGTCTCTTGTCACTTCTTTGATTATTATTATTATTATTATTATTTATTATTATTATTATTATTATTATTATTTATTATTATTATTTATTATTATTATTATTATTATTATTATTATTTTACTACTAATATTATTATTATTATTATTATTATTATTATTATTATTATTATTAATATTATTATTAATATTAGTATTATTGTTGCCGTTGCTGTTGGACGAAAAAATAATATCCTCGATGACACGGACGCTGGAACGTCGAAATGCGACGCACGAACATACGACCCAGCGAATCGCGATCGCTCTCTCTCTCTCTCTCTCCCTTTGATCGAGATACACGTACGCGCGCACTAAACACACGAGCGGCACATACAACGCGCACCGTATCGTCGTCCGAGAACCCGGCTACTCTCGATACTCTCTCTTTTTGCCCTCTATATGTCGTCTTGTGTATTATTCCCTAGAACACTCCTTTGCTATTTTTTTTCTTTCTTCTCTTCGTTCACTCGTCTCGCGCTATTTTTCTGTCTCTTATGTCGAGAAATCATATATACGTATGTATATGTATATATATATACATATACGTATGCCTCGAATTTGCGAGCTTCACTGGGAGAACCGGATCGAGTCCTCTCCCTACTTCCGGTTATTGCTTCTTTTTTTTTTCACTCATTCGTCGAATCACCATCGACGAGTTGAGTTAGTTTTCTTTCGCGCTGACTCCTAGTGACTTTTCCTCGTCCTTTAATTTTTCTTATACTCGTTTGGACGCAAGCTCGTTCGCACGAAGATATTGGAATAGCGCCGGCGACATAGCTCTTCTTTCTCTCCCACTATCGCTGTCTCTCTCTTTCTCTCTCTCTCTCTCTTTCTGTATGTCTGTCTCTCCGTTTTTATCTCGCGATAACGCACTGATCACACAAACACGCACGCACGCAAACACATAGGCACACAAGAGATTTTAGTTAGTTCTTGGGGAGAACCTCGCGCGTGCCACACGCGACACACACGGACGATGGCAACACTGGCCGTTGCTCATGCACGCCTCGAGCCGGGTACTCGAGGGACTATTATACAGCTGGCTCGAGTGGCGCTGACTGACCGTGCGACGGTGCTGGTCTGTTCGCTGGCGTAGGAGGGGGATCGGGAGGGGCGTGGGGTAAAGGGCGGGGCGGGGGGAGGGGGGAAGGGACAGGGAGTAGGAAAGAAGGCACGCGCTCTTTCTCTCTCTCTCTCTCTTTCTCTCTCTCTCGCTCTCTTTCTCTCTCTCTCTCTCTCTCTCTCTCTCTCTCTCTCTCTCTCTCTCTCGTGCGGTAGCCTGCCGGAGCTTTGCTGCTTGCACGAGCGCACCTCGTTCCTTGACTGTCGTCTCTCCCTCTCGCCCTCCTTGTGGAAAAAAGTCTCTCGCTCAATTTCCGGCGAGCCGCCTCAGACGACGCGCGACGGGAAACACATGGAATCTCCGCGCCGCTTTCCAAGATACACACGGACGTTTTTGTTATTATTATTATTATTATTATTATTATTATTATTATTTTTCTTCTCTTTTCTCACGTATTTCTTCGTTTTCTTTACTTCGCGGCCCTTTACGCGATTTTCCCGAGTCCTGTAGGGAACGTTTCCCCCTCTTGGTGGAGTCCTACTCCTCCACCCGCCCCCCTCCCCCGCCCCACCCCACCACTTAGTTTCTCCTTTTCCTACCTCTCGCGCTCGCTCGTGTGCGATCTCTCGCGGATGAAATTCGCTCCGGCCCGTGTGAACAGGTAGCCCCACTTTGTCCGAGCTATATATATACACACCTATGTATATATATGTATATATATGTATTTATATACTTATTACGAATGTATATATATATATATATATATAATATCACTTTCACAATCCTGATCGAAGACTTCGGATATTCTCGTTTTATTTCATCGTGTTTTACGCCAGTGGAAATGTTGACGTCGCTCTGGCCTCTCACGAAAACGAACACTCGGGCTTCTTTTTCGTTACCCTTGCTCACGGCTCGTCCTACGTTCAATCCCTAAAATAATCTTTCCCTTCGGACAAAGGAACTCGCGCCTCTACTGTTTATCTCGCGTGAACGTACGTGCAAATTTTGTACACACACGCACAACGATACAATGAAAACACAATGAGACGAATATATACATATATACTGTTGCTTGTAATTATAAAAAAATCGTTCTCTCCCCCGATCGAGATTCGAATATTTGCGGGAGAGAGAGAGAGAGAGGAACGATTGAGAGGAAAGCAAGAGGAAAGTAGAAATAAATAACTTCGTCGATACGAGACGAAAATGGCGAAACTTATTATTCTCAAACTCGTGTCTCCTCACGCTTTATCACACCGACGTTTTACTGTTGTTCTTGTTATTGTTTACTTTTGTTTATTTTCTCTCTCTCTGTCTCTTTCGTTGAGAAGTTTTCTTTTCGCTTTTGTCCCTTCAACCCCCCACCCTTCCGCCCTCTTTCTTTTATCAGAAACTCGACACTCGCTCGATTTCCTCCTCTTTGTCGTTTCGTTATTTATCCGTTAGAGAACGAGAACTCGGACGGGACGAGGATATCAACGGTGTTCAGATTATTAATAATTAATTAATAATCGTTCGTGTATATCATTTATATTTCACTCGTTCGTACGATTTTAATTATTTTTTTTTTTTTTCTTCTTTTTTTTTTCTTTTGTTATTTTTCTTTTCGTGTTTACTTCTTTTCCCTTCTTGTTACTTTCTTTGTCTCGTGATTCTTTATCTAACAGGAATATTTTTCATGGTATCCTCGCGTTCTTTTAGTTTTATTTTTTCGTTTTATGTTATTTGTGTTGATAAAAAGGGATGAGAGAGCACACGGTGGAGCTCGCGAGAGAGGAGCGCACAGCAGGCACCGAAGACGTTCAAACACGAAGCGTCCGGTCGACTAGCGAGGCGACTGTGTGTGCATACAGACACGCCGGGTGCGCGGGGGTGACGCGGCGTGGGGTAGTTGAGAGGTAGAGGGGCGGGTTACAGTGTGGGCGAGCGCTCTCTCTCTCTCTCTCTCTCTCTTTCTTTCGCACTCCCTCTCACTCTCTCCTTTTTATCCTCCCCCGTTTGAGCTCGTTCTCTCGGGTTCGCTTCAACCCCCGTCCCTCCTCACCCCCAACCCTCATTCCCTCGCGCACTCTCGCACACTCTTTCTTTCTCCCTTGGCGTTCTCACCGCTTCTTACGCGCTCTCGAGACGTTGATGACGAGGTCCTCCTCCTCCTCCTCCCCCCACCCGCAACTCTCTTATATAGCTACATATATAACGTTACGCATATATATATATATATATATATATATATATATATATACATATACGCGAACAAATATATGCGATATATTACAGGGTGTACTTGGCTACGATATCCGCGACGTCGTCATACCGTGTACGTTAGAGACGTGGGGAGTGGGGTCTTGCCAGACTGACAGAACGAGAGCCGCAAAGAGACAGACAGCAGGGCACTTGCAGCAAGCAACAGAAAGAGCCCGAGCAGCGAGGAGAGCATCCGCGAGACTTTCTCGACCGTTCATAAAGACGTGTATATATATATATGAGTGTATGTGTCTATGGGTGTTTGTGCGAGTACGTTTGTATATATACATAGCACTGAGGAGACGTAAGAATGTTAAGAAAGGGGAAAAAAGGAAGAGACCTTATTGTAGCAGTTATTGTCTCGGGAATTCTTTTTTTCCGACCTCACTCCTTTTTGTTTATTTCTCGTTCTGTCGAGAGTTTTCTCTCTGTCGTATCGGCACTATTCCCAAGGGCTAATAAATCCACCGACTCGCCCAACAATGGAATATAACATTTTTTGTCTTTATCTCTTTACCCTCTTTTTTTAAACTATAGTAATTTATCATTTTACTTTGTTTCATCATCTTTTAATTTCCGTCTCTCTTTACTCTCTCGTTTGTTTTGTAATTAGTTTATCCGATCTGTACTACAAACGTGTCATCCCTTTTGACAATTTGATCACAGATTTGTCCAGTCACTTTGTTCGTTATACGCAATGTGTGTTTACAAGTTCATCGTTCATCCCTTCATCGTTGGTTCTTTGGCTCTTCTAGATCCTCCCTTATTGTGGATTTTTCTCTTTATTTTTTATAACTAATTTGTATATAATCCCTGCTTGATCGAATCCTGTCCTGCGAAACGTCCGGAGTAAGCCGGCTTGAAGGGAGGTGAGCTCTTCCCGAAGACAATTTTACTATGTGTCCTGCATATATGTTTAGAACTACATGGATATAACTATATATATATATATATGCATAGCAGAGAGCCGATATCAGAAGCTCGCGCGCGAGGGTGGTTGGCGATCGTGGAGGTTACTTTGTCGGGTCGGTGCGAGAAGCGAGGGGAAATTAGTGCGAGGTGCGGCGGATTGAGGAAGGAACAGAGAGCGGTAGAGAGATAGAGAGAGATTGAATGAGAGAGGGAGAGAGAGAGAGAGAGAGAGAGAGAGGGAGTGAGTGGGGGATGGGAAGAAAACGAGGGAGGATAAGCGAACGACTAGCTGAGGGTCGAAGGGCCGGGAATCGTGAGTTAGTTTAGCGCGGAGTGAGCTGGCTGGCGCCCTCACCAGAACTAAACTCCCACGCTCTGCGCGGCCACCGTCATCGTTTTAATGCGTTGCGCATTCCCTCCGTGCTCCGCGCGTCGGAATCGTTCGCCGGGCCAAAACCGCGTCGCCCTCTCTCTCCTCCATCCTCACCAACCCCTCGTTTCATCCCTCCGCTGCCGCGCTTATTAAACTCCCGCCGTCGCCGTACGCGACGCTACTGTCGACCCGACGAGCTGACGGAGCAACTTGCCCCTACTCTACCTCTAACCCTCTGACTCCGCTCGCCTTTCCGGACCTCTTCTCTCTCTCCCTCTCACTCTCTCTCCATCTCTCTCTCTCTTTCTCTCTTTCTCTCACTCTCTTTCTCTCTTTCTCTCACTCTCTCTCTCTCTCTCTCTCACTCTCTCTCCCTCTCTCTCTCTCTCTCTGTTTCACCCTCTTCGCGTTCCCTTGTCGCGCGGTCCACGACTGTACTCCTCTCATTCTCTCCTTTACCCTCTGGCGGCAGACACACACACCTACATCGTACTAAGTTCCCCACCCCTCTGACTCGCACGTCGTGATGTTGTACTTCGTCTTTGCTATTCTTCCGTCTCTTTCATTTCTTCACTCCTCTCATCTTCTTTCGTTCACATCCTCCTCTCCCGCCATTCTTGCCACGACCCTGTTTCTAGTCTCTTTGTCTCACTCCCCTCTGCGCCGCGATGGTAATCCCTCTATCGTACACACTCACCCTGCACCCCCTCACCCTGCTCTCTCTCTCTCTCTCTCTCTCTCTCTCTCTCTCTCTCTCTCTCCCTCTCTCTCCCTCTCTCCCTC
>JAPYZT010008716.1:0-10344 GCA_030522965.1 Tryphoninae sp. A BG-2022a | reverse complement strand
TTGTTTTTATTTTTTGCTAGTCAAGTTAATAGTGCGCTTGCGCAACCCAATCGGCACTCGATTGCAGTGTCGCATGTGGCCAAACCGTGAACTTCCAAAGCTGCTTCAACAAGCGCGTCACCCCCACTCCCGGGAGTTGACAGACCTGTATGTAAGACCGTGCTCTTTACACAATTTGTTATCTGTCACAAGGTCATTTTTCATTAGAAAGGCATTTATTCGCTCTCACCTTCTTTCTTTATTATTCTCATAGGAAGAAAAAAAATAAATTATAACGCGTAGATAAAATTTGCACAGAATATTAGTTATCGCGCAGGGTAATTGTAAGTTTGCTGATATAACGATAAAATTATAATGGCGATATTGAATTTGTTGATATAAATATAGGTCAACGTCACTAGAATCTCGACTTACCTTGACAAATTATCGTAATGACGTGGAGAATACTGATGGTCAGAAATCTACTTCTTCTGTGATGTTCTGTCATATCGAAATTTATCTCGTCACTCTGGACGAGTGTGACGTAAATCACGATGCCTGCAACAGAAAGAAAAGACAATATTAATATTTGGATCATTTGAAACAAATGTTTCAACACAAACAATCGATATTACTATAAAAAATTACAAAATAAAACTGAAAAAAAAATAACGCGAAGAAATAATCAAATTTGACAATTACGAAAACTTGAAATATCCTAAAGAGTAAAAAAACAACAAATGACAAAAAGAGTCACGATCCAAATCGACAATTTAAACAAATTTGATTATATAATTTTTTTAAAATCAGTTTCATAAATTAAATATAACGAATGTAAATTTTGAGACAACCTGTAGAAAGTTGAAATATCCTAATGAGTAAAAAAAACAGCAAATGACGAAAAGGGTCACGATCGAAATCGACAATTTAAACAAATTTGATTATATAATTTTTTAAAAATCATTTTCATAAATTAAATATAACGAATGTAAATTTTGAGACAACCTGTAGAAAGTTGAAATATCTTAATGAGTAAAAAAAACAACAAATGACAAAAAGGGTCACGATCCAAATCGACAATTTAAACAAATTTGATTATATAATTTTTTTAAAATCATTTTCATAAATTAAATATAACGAATATAAATTTTGAGACAACCCGTAGAAAGTTGAAATATCCTCAAGAGTAAAAAAAACAACAAATGACGAAAAGGGTCACGATCCAAATCGACAATTTAAACAAATTTGATTATATAATTTTTTTAAAATAAGTTTCATAAATTAAATATAACGAATGTAAATTTTGAGACAACCTCTAGAAAGTTGAAATATCCTAAAGAGTAAAAAAAAACAACAAATGACGAAAAGGGTCACGAACCAAATCGACAATTTAAAAAAATTTGATTACGAGTATATCATTTTTTAAAAATCATTTTCATAAATTAAATATAACGAATGTAAATTTTGAGACAACCTGTAGAAAATAAATAAATAAGTACACAGGGTGTTACGAAAGAAACACCTGTGTACATCCACGAAGATCTAAAGGAATTTGGAAAAAGGTCGTAGTAGATGGAAGGGTAGATAACACAACCGGCTGGTGTAAAGATATTGAATAATTGAAACAGATGGTACGCGTCTCGTTACCAAGGTTTTCAAATGCACGAAACATACCGACAGGCCGAATAGCAACCTCGAAAGCTTCGATATTGGACTCGACGATCTACGCGTTGATTCAAACGTACGTAGAGTATCAATCTCCCAAGCGGGCAATGCGAATTCATCGCCATCGTCAATAAGCCCGTCTCGATAATCATCATCGACGTACCAAAATACGTTCATTAATGAAGTAGCTCTGAATGTTAATCAGTTTCATCAAGATACGTTTCGAGGATGTCCCTTTCATCGTCAGAAGGCTGACTGTTATTCACGAGGTACGTAAAATTATTTTCGTGCGTTATAAATAGAAGATTCGTGTAAATATCGATTATATCAATATAAATCACGTGTGCTTATTGTTAGACTCGTGAATCTATATACCGAGACCCACTTGAAAACCTTGAATAGCACCGAAAGAACTCGAAACATGTCGTTATAAATAAAAATAAAATATTTCTCATCGACCCCTTAGAATTACTTTTTCGTATTGGCCAATTCAATTTGAATACATTCGTGATCACCTAAACTCGTGTTTAATGAACAAACGCGATTCCTAATTTGCGTTTTTCTTTTTTTAATGACGTTTTCGTAAGTCGAAAGTACGAGTGTCTGGTTGAAGGCGTATGAGGGACACGAATATTTGAATCTTGGATAGTTGAATTAGCAAAGGAAAATCTGGAATGTGGTAAATGACAGAGATGGTTGAATTAGAGAGTGATGGTGAAGGAGAAGAAGGAGATGACGTCGATACTATCGCTTCGACTCTTTCATAATTAGCGTGCAATTAGCACCCCCTCGCTCCAACTTTCGACACACGTTCTCCCACTCGCACATATCTTCGTGTAATTCGCTCTTTCCCTACAGATCTTCCTCCTTCGAGAATGGCATTGGCAGCCAGTTGGCAAGAGCGTTTTATATTTCTCGATCGAAAATAGCAGGAGCTTTCTATATTTTCCGGTCCATTAATTTTATCCCCCTCGTAACGTTACGAACAATATTCTTCCCCAATACGTTCTCCATCGTACGAAGGTTGCAATGCTAGAGGCGATCCACACTAATGGGAGATAATTGTAAAATTTCGTTTACGAACTACCAGCTGGCTTGATTCTGCAAAGTTCGGAACTCACCCCCCTTTTCCTTTTCCTTCCTCTGGCTATTTTAGCTGACAATTTACATGATCGTGATAAATACGAATATTCTCTTCGGTAGAACAGCGTCCACCTGCAGCTAATAAACGAATGACAGTTATACGTCAAGTATTTAACAACGACCAAAACCACCGATCATCCAACGATATCAACAACGAGGAATGAGTTTTGAACGAGGGATGGAGATTTTTTTGCGACCGGGAGGATTCGCTTTTTTGTTTCATCGCTTCCATTGTTATTCTCGCTGTATCGGATCGGATATGCTGTCAATAACAATTATACGCCACCTAGGAATACCCGGTACAATAACCCTCCGAATCGCCACCCCACCTACCCTTGGGGCTTAGGGAGTCCTCTGTTAACTTGCTCACATCCAGCCTAACCCGTATATCGCTTTGTAACATATATACGTATATAGAAATAGTGCGTGAGCCAATGAAAACGAGATTTCGGACAAAAGTATCTTGTTTATATTTACCGCTCTTCGGTAAATCCTGTTCGTATTTAGTTTTCTTTCGTTTTGTTTTTTGGGCCAAAGAGCTTTTAACGGTCGCTATTGTTAAATCCAATCGGGAAAATTGGAATTAGGTGGAAAGCCAAAAATGAGAACTGTCGGGTACGGTCATTGGCCGGTGATAACGTCAGAGTTGGAAAGCTAAAGAGGATTGGAAAAAGCAAATAGGATTAACGACATTTGGGCCATATCGCGATTGAGCGGACACCGAGTTCCACGTTAGAAAAGTAATGGCGAAATGTTCTTGCTACGTTCCAGTCGTCCTCGTGAAATTGTGACGAAGAAGTGGCTAAAATTTGTTTATCGTCGACGCGAAAGCAACCGTTTCTACAATTCGAAGTTGCAAGACGTCCAATCTGCTACAAGAAACTCGCAAGCAAGTACGAAAAACAAATAGTCAAGACAGCAAGAATTGAAGAAATGAAAATGAAACAATTCGCATCGCCCCTCGTCACCAATGAATAATTTTTCCCTTTGTTGACTCGTCCAATTCCGGACTTCAAGCTGTAACGATGAATATTTCGATGAAAATTGATAATAAAAACAGGTAAAAGTTGGTTAGCGTTACGATGAAAATTGTCCAGACGACGAGGTCGAAACGAAACTGGATGTGATAAGTTCCCATACGTGTGTTACGATCGCGACTAAAGGGAGCCCAATCACGTTAAAGTTATAACACGATTATGTGACATCCGCAATACGAGTCCGACTGTTAGGTGCTCTTTGTTACAACGAGCCAATTGTTCCTTTCTCGAGGTCACTATCGTTCAATCCCATCGGGCAAATTGAAAATTCACCCACGAATGAATCAACGTATCGAGAACGTACGTAACGTTGATAGAAGGAAAAGTGGTAACCGTCACGACACATTTGCCCGAAAACAATGAACGCGTCGAAGCAAAGTACGACATAGCCGGAACAGCCGAAAATCGGCGCATCGGCGGGTCGAACCCGACGCGCCAGCGACTGATAACCGATACAGAGCGTGAGAGGGAGAGAGAGAAAGAGAGAGAGAGAGAGAGAGAGAGAGAGAGAACGAAGCACGAAGTTAGGGGTGAGAGGATAAAAGCCTCGGGGGTTTGTTCGTTGCCCGGGGTTCGAAGGGGAATAAGGGAGGGGGAGAGGAAGGTGGGGGCAGTCGGTACAGATCGGTGCCAGAGAGAAGAGAGCGCCGGAGGGTCGAACTCTCGCGCAGTTCGCAAATTTACGAGGCGATTTACAAATTGGCGGTTATTGTACCGCGCGGAAATCAAACTGTCCTCTAAATCAAAACGTCCTCGGTGCTAGGGCAGCGTTCATTAAACGTCAGGACTCTCCTGTTTGCCGGTGCCACGCAGAGCTACGGTCTCCTGCCTCGAATATCGTTCGATGTCGTACGTCAACCCCTCGACTCTCTCACAAATGTACGGTTCTCTGGCAATGGTATTAGTCGATTGGGATACATGTACTACCCTTATATATATATATATACATACAAACAACAGTTCTATATTCCAAGTTATACATTCGACTCCACATCAGATAGGTGGATACATCTATATCTGTATAGATCAAACAATGTGTGATGTATACGAAGTGGGAATAGTCAAATCGTGGAAGCGCACGATGACTACGTGCGACTGAACGGCTCGCTGTGTATTGGCGTCGACCATTCGTCTCGATCAATTAATTAATGCGCTAACTCGAGCCTCCCCGACTTCCCCACTCTGTTACCACCCTTCATTCGTCGTCGCGAGACTACGTGGCCTCCCTCCCCCATCTGCCCACCTACCCCCGCCATCCAGCTTCACCACCCTTCTCTCCACTCCTCGTTGCACATTTTTCGCGCTATGTTTCTCGATAGGGAATTGGCCAGAGGGATGAGGTCTGGAAAGGGGTGACAAACAATCCTCTGTGGAGACCCGCGACACGGCTGTCCACGAAAAGTCAATTAGGAGAGTACGAGTTACACACACAGACCCACATATATATGTATATGCATATAGGTATATATGTGTATTGTTGGATACAAGGCCGGAAAATGTTCGATGTATGTAGATGTACGAACGAGCACGCGTTTCCGACTTTTCCAGATTGCTTAATTGAAAGTAGTGCCGGATAAATTTGATTTTTCACATTCGGATGTAACACAATAAAAGATAAAAAAAACTAAACCAAACCAAACAAAAACCAGAAACAAAGAAAACAAAAGCTAACACATACGGTTCAGCAAATGTGTTTTTGCGCGTGTAAGCGTACGAATATCATAAATCACAACGACGAATACATTATTTTTGGCCATTTCCGGGGCTGAACGGGGGAATGGGACTTTACGAGAGAAAATGATCAACGGCATGGTACGTGAGCCTTATATATATATATATACATATATATACAGAGTGAGTTTCATAAGGTGTCTCAAACTTTATTGTAAGGTAGATGAGATCATTACAAACAAAAGTTACAAATACACTTTAGAGATATTTTTAATAGTTTACGAGATATCAATTTTTAATGTTGGTCCAATCAGAGCCCTTCAAGGAGCGTTGGAACCGCCCATTCCCAACTCTAACCGTAGAGATAGCATAGTGTAGGGCATTGCATTTGGCGTTGCAGAATTCAGAGTAGTCAATGTTATTTATTATATTATTACGCGGTCATTTTTATTTCTCGGGCATTGGCTACTAAAACAGAAAGTGGGCGGATCCAACGCTACTCAGCGCATTCGGCAAAATTCGGAGCATTCAATGCCCGCGAAATAAAAATAACTGTGTAATAATATAATAAATAAAATTGACTGCTCTGAAATCTGCAACCCTAAATGTAACGCTCTACACTGTACTACTTCCACGGCTAGGGCTGGAGTGGGCGGCTCCAACGCTTCTCGGCACTCTCTGATTGGACCAAGTTAAAAAATGTATATCTCGTAAACTATTAAAAATACCCACAATGTATATTGGCAACTTTTATTTGTAATCATCCCATCTACGTTAAAATAAAGTCTAAGACACCTACGAAATTCGCCCTGTATATATATATATATATATATGTATGTATATATATATACATTTGTATATGTATATGAGTGTGTGTATGTATGTATATATATATAGGAATATAAGGCACGTGTATATATCATTTTCTTCTAGTCCTGCTGGGTCAGTTTCAGTCTCGTCCTTTTGTGTCTCTTCTCGTTTGATGTGACCCCTCGAGTGGAATAGGGCAACGGAAGGGGGGGGGGGGTCAACCTCTAAGGATTATTCGAGATTGATACGGGTTTGATCCACTCTATCTCGTTGCTATTTCTTCTTTTAACCATCTTTTATTTTCTCGCATACACACGCGAGTGTTTATACGTCACGACACATTCCGTCTTCGACCTTTTTTGGGAGGGTGAGATTTCGTTCTCTCTCCCTCTCGACGAGACCCTGTATATATACATATATGACTTGACTCTGCGTCTTATAGACGCCTGACTTTTCCTCAAGGTGGATATATATGAAGACGAATGGTCCTTTTCTCAAGGCTCGAGGGTTAAGGTAAAAGTCGGAAAGAAACCGCCGGTATATAAACGTATATATGGATAGACCGATATACACACACATATATATATATATATATATATATATATATATACATACATAGATTACGATGTGAGAAAGAACCAAAACGCGTAGGAAGAAAGGATACACGTATATATATAGGGACAGAGAAAGCTAATCGCAGAGCCGCATAATGAGACCCGCGCTCGCTGTTCAATTTTGCGAAGTAGCTTTTCGAAATGAGATCTGAATAATGCATGGATGGAGATGCATCCCGCGGTTACCTTCACCCCTCCACTCGCTCTCTCTCTCTCTCTCTCTCTCTCTCTGGACCATCGTCCCAACGGTGCCTCTCGTAATTTCGCGATTGCGTAACGTTTTTCACCTATCTATCGCACTCTCTCTCTCTCTCTCTCTCTCTCTCTCTCTCTCTCTCTCCCTCTCTCTCCCTCTATCTCTCCGCCTGCTCTTCTTCACTTTTATCCACGCGCTTGACTATTCTCTATTCCACCCGCCCTCCCTCCCTTCTACATCCCCGTCACACTCTATCAGCCTCTTCGCCCTGCGATAGTTGACTCTCAAATTTTTTCGAAGAAAATTGGAGAAAAATCCCTGGATGTCACTTTAGACAGGATATCGTCCGCTTCTGGGTTCTCGTTTAGGTGATAAAACCACTCGAACCGGGATGATAATAAAATAAAAATGCACGGGGTCGAGAGCGCGAGGTTCGAAATGAAAATGGTAGGTTAAGGGTATTCGATGTCGTTCGAAACGTTGATCTCGGGTAATGGCTTGATAAGTGAGGGAAAGAAATTTGAAAATATATTTTTGAGGAAAGAGGAAAAATGGAAAAATCTGTGTTACGCATATCGATACGTCAGCATTGTAATAATTGGAATTTAAATCAACGATGACGCTTAAAATTAATTATAATCATATAAATTAATTAATTCGTCGTTTAGCCCAATTAATCGACGAGAATTTATCTTATAGAGGATATTTTCGTCATTACCAACTGTTAGCAATCGAAAGAATCTTTCAAATATTTTCGTAACATCCTTGTCGCGCCGCTTAACGCGTCCTCCGAGGAATTTCTATTCCCAAAACGAGTGAAAAATCGTTCTTGTCTAAACGACGTATTTTTTGTTGCCCCTGCAAACTTGAAAAGTGTCGGAGCTGTAAGTATCAAAGAGGACGAAGAGGTTGAGCTATCGCACCGATAATGAATTACGGGCGGAGTCTCGAGCGAATCGTTCGCCGAGTTCACAGAGAGTGATCTTCGCGCACCGTACCGACACGGGATGGGAGAGAAATCGGAACGTCGGAGATAGAAATAGGCAGAGAGAAGTGAGCAGAAGGAGCGAGATAGATGAATTTCGTCGTGAGCGAGGAGCATACCGGACGAGAAATGATTTAACAAGACAATTAACGTCGAGAGTAGTGAAACGCCAGCGAGTATAACGGCCGGGCGAGCTCGAGAAATATATAATCGCGCGAGCGCGTTTAACGAGGGACCGTAACCAGCGAAGGGTGAATTTTGCCATGACGTTTTCCAAACTGATTTCACGAGAGCGACGACGCACCTCGTGGAAGGAGGATTGACGCTTGGCGAATATAATCTTGAGTTATATTTCCATGTTCGAGAATTGTTTCGCGTTGAATTATTATTATTATTATTAGTATATATAAAACGACTCGATGAATCGATGGAAAATTACGCGACCGGAGTTGTAGGACCGAATTTCGATACGGTTTAAAAATAACGCGGTTCGAACAATTCGATAATTTATTAATAACGATGATCGTTAATAAAGTACACATTAACGAATATCCCGAAAGATAAACGTAATAAGAGAATGAATTTTTTTTTAAGAAAACATCAACATTCTTTTCAATTTCAAGATTTTCAAATTCTCAATTTTATTTATTTATTTATATTTGTATTATTTTACTTTTTATTATTTTCGATTTACGAACTAACCGACTATGATCTATCGACTCGCAAGAATGTCTTGTCCCTTCGGGGGAAGAAAGAATGTCCCATTGGCGAAGAGATCGATAACAATGTTTGTTATTCCCGCGCACATTCTAGCGACAAGAACAAATATACAAGGCTCTGTATCAACGTCATTCAATTATTTGATAAAATATTGCAATGAAATATCGGTGAAAAAATTTCATCAACTCTCTCTCTCTCTCTCTCTCTCTCTCTCGAAAAAAGAAGAAAATATGCCACGTTACATCCCTCGGTAGCTCTATCGTAGAACGAATATAAATACATCTGCGAAACCACACCGACGTTGAAAAGTGTGTTATTTGAGAAAAGAAAACGGGCGAAGTAGATATATAAATCGGTCCTGAGACTGAAATACATTAAGCAACGTTGGAAAAACACTTTTCGTACAAGCCTGTGAGCCTATGAAACGACGTAGAATAAGGTTACCCGTGGTGTTATACGCAAATGTATGTGGTCGAATTCGTAACCAGCGTGAATAATATTTCGCGGTGCGAAACACTTTTTTTACGAGACCGAAGGTATTACTTTTATTATTCTCGACGGGAAAGGGATATATGACGGGTGCAGGATGAAAATTGCGTATACATCCGTTATATATAGATATACCTAACCTAAGGACGTTTCTCTGTGTGGTTGAGCGCGATCCTGCATGACTTTTCTCACGGGTAAATATTTTTTTCATGATTCTGCGTTATTCGCTGGCTCGCGGTATAATTTAACGATTTGAGTTTATTTCCCGCCACTTGCTTCTTTTTTTATCGCAAACGCGTATCCGGACTGCGGTGCGAAACTTCGGTCCCTTATGACGCTCGAGTCGCACTTTTGAATGGAAAAAAAAGGAAAATGTGTTAAAAAAGACAAATGGAGTATTTTCGTACTTCGCTCGGTGTACGATCCGTTTGGAAACAAATGGTTCGCTTTATTCGTAATATTATGGGCGTGGAAGAAAGTCCTCCGCGCATCATGTGTCGTTTGAAAATTTATCGTTGCTATTGGGGAACGAGAAGAAGCGATATTATGAAAAATAAAATGGGTCAAGGATATTTCCCTTAGGGATTAGTTCGTTCGATTTCCGATGTTAATCGAGACGGGTCTCGTTGTTGAAGCAGATTGTGTATAGATCGATAATTTGTTACGCGTGAAAACGTTCGCGGGAATGACTTTTACGTATTTTCATAATCGTAACAATATTTATCAAGGTTTTTTTGGTAAAAGTACACCAATGTTTGATCCGATCGACTCGTTCATTAACGTCGCGTTGTTCAAAAACGTTGATGAGCTTGGTAAAAAGAAATTTGTTTTTATAAAAAATTCTCGATCAATTTTCGTGAATTTTGTTATTTTATTCTTTCATTAAAATTGTCATTTTTTAAACAAAGTATTATTTTTTTCGTTTAATCAATTATGTGTGGGTCAATAATTATAAATAATATATTATTTCCAAGTAATAATTATAACTAATATATTATTTCTAAGTAATAATTATAAATAATATATTATTTATAA
>JAPYZT010008705.1:0-10120 GCA_030522965.1 Tryphoninae sp. A BG-2022a | reverse complement strand
ATGGGCTCATTACAAACAAAAGTTGCAAATAAACATTAGGGATATTGTTAATAATTTACGAGATCTAATTTTTTTAAATCGGTCCAATCAGAGCGCGCCTAGAAGCGTCGAAGCCGCCGACCCCCCACCTTAGCCGCAGATAATGCATAGATTAGGGCGTTAACATTTGGGTTTGCAAAATTCAGAGCGATCAATTTTATTGATTGTATATTAGTACACAGTCACAACGCTTGTGGGCACGTTGGGCAAAATTCAGAGCAGCCAATGCCCGAGAAACAAAAATGACTGCGTACGGATACAATCAATAAAATTGACCGCTCTGATTTTTGCAAAGCCAAATGTAACGCCCTAATCTATGCTTTATCTAGGGCTAGGGTGGGGGTGGGTGGCTTCAACGGTTCGCGGCGCGCTCTGATTGGACAGATTTAAAAAATTTATATCTCGTAAATTATTAACAATATCCCTAATGTTTATTTGCAACTTTTGTTTGTAATGAGCGAATCTACCTTGAAATACCGCGTGGTACCCCTTACGCAATTCGCCCTGTATATATTATACACGATGGTTTACGCAGCCCTACGCAAAGGGTGCACTATGTAGTGCTTCAATTTTTTTTATAGGTCGAGGCGGTGAAATAATAAAATGAAATTACTCGTTAGCTATTAGGTTTAAGGCTAATAAAGGTCTATACTTTTTTACTCAGAATTCGATTCTCCGCCATATTTTGCTATGAAAAATATAGCGTTCTATTTAACCCTTAGTACTCAGTCCTACCCAGCTAGAATCACGATATAGTCATACTGGGTCCATGTGACCCAGGCGTTTTTAAATTGTTATAAATAATGAAATAATGCATTGAGCCATATGAAAAAAATAGCGAGGTATAACTTGAACCTTGTTTAATACAAGGATATTGGTTATAAATCAAAAATAAAATTTAAATATGCAACCAAAATTATGCAAACAAAACTCGTGAAAAGTTATTGTGTTTTTACAAAAATTGCTGTAACTCTTGTAATTATTGACAAAAAATGGTTTTCTAATCTGGAAACAATGTATTTTTAAATAGACATATCGGCTTCTGTGCACTTTTCAAAACGTACCTATGTTTAATTTACCGAACGTAGGTGCGATTTAGAAGGGAAGAATGAAATAGAAATCCGACTAACGGCCCGATTCAAAATCTACCTTCTCGGTACTGAAGTTGAAGATCCAAACGATCGTTAGATGGCGCCACAAAACCCAATTGTTGATTTTAGTGAGCAGTATTCCAGATGGAAAGAGGCCCTGGATCGTGTGGACCCAGTGTGAACTATTAAGGGTTAAGAAAACAAAGTTGACCTTCAAATTTTCGAAACGCCTCGGGCTATAAAAAAATTTGATATACTACGTAATGCACCCGTTTGAACTATGTAACTTTTGTATATAACATCTTTTCCTGCAATGCATACTTTGAAAGTTATACGGATGCACGCGTTGCGTGGGCCACGCCTCCTTCTGAATGCAGAGTGTTAGGTAACTGTGTGGGTGCAGAAAATACTTAGGTCGTTGAGGTCAATACAATCTAAACGAGTTTTTTCAAATTGTACTGCGATACAAATTAACCCAGATATCAATTCACAATGTTTGAAAGTTGGAGCGATAACCTAACAATGTAATCGAACGCCTCAATTAACAAATGCTGGGATATTTTTTTTCTACAAATATTTAGTTTTTACAGATGTTGAAAAAACAACTAGTAATAAATGAACCTCGGGTCGACAGGGTAAGAGAAAATGATATTTTAACCGCAGAAGCATTGATGACATTTGACAGTGTACACTTCGCACACTTTGTGAATTCATGTCTGCCAATTTTCATCGTAGGATAATATGAAACAAACAAAAAAAACAACTATGTACTCTCTGTGTTCAAATAATTGCTCAACACCTTGCATATACATAGTTGTGCAATATGTATGCAAAGCTAAATTCAGATCTAACAGTAAGTGATGGAAAACCTATATCTTGTCTTTTTTGGACTTTTCTTCAAATTAATTAGTATCGTAAGGGGAGGAAGAGTATATCCTCCCAGTCGACACGTGTACACCGCAGCGAAATCTTTTCATTCTCCAGATATATATAGTACCGATGTTTCTGTATATATATATATATCTGAAAATGCGATAGTAGGTACCAAATGAAAAATGTGCATCCTCGTCTTTGCCAGAGCGACTCTAATGGAATTCCTTCGTTCGTTCGTCATACCCTCCGCTGTTCTCCTTTTTTACAGCCGATATGCCGCTTTGCCGATCTTCTCAACGTTTCTCCCCGTATTCTTTCGTAGCGCCCCTATCTCGAGCCTTTTACTTCTGCTCCGAATGGGAAATTCTCATTCCTTTATATCATTGAAAAAAGAAATCGTCATCAAGCCAGTGTTAATCTCTTTTCCTCTCAAAGGATCAAATAAAACGAGTTCTTCTTACTTCGTTATTTATTAGTCCTTCGAGATTTCACGTATCGAATATAATAAAATTTGCATCGACGATAAAAGCTATATCTTTTTAATGTATTCAATAAAAGAGACAATTCGTATTTTTGGAAATTTATCCGGGTACGTAAAATCAACGTCTCCTCCGTTTGAAGTAAAACTGTATTTTCACAAATTGCTTCCCGAGATTATTAACCAACTCGCGCAATGTCTATACCGACGTTTTCGATTAAAGAAATATATAATAATATCGTACATTCTAGGGTCAAATGCGGAAGAACGATATCGATGAAATTCCTTAAAGGACTTTTAATCAAAAGAGACGAGTTCGTAGAGGATTTCAATAAAGTCTACGGTACTATATACACGCAGGCACGTATATGTATATGTTTTGGTATATAAGCGTGGCGGCATATCGTCCAGATCCAGCGGGATTGTCGTGGTGGGCATAGAAATGGGAACGGATCGATCAATTAAGGGGGTATGCGGTGAGCGGTATAAGCGATGGTGCGATGCCTCTCGTTCAACACGCTCCACAACTCCATAACCGTATACCATCTATGTATTACTCGTACATAGGTATATATGGGACCTTCAGTGTTAAATACATCGAAACGCATCCATCCCCGATTATCCCCTATTTCTGTCACCAAATTTGATCGCAACCTTTTCCCATGTATATTAAAGATGTTTTTTTTTAAATATGGAATTCCTACAAACGAAATGAACAATTAAAACATATTTATCCCGACTCGTTACGAATGTTCCGATCTGAGCTCAATGGGTTCAATGCAATGGGGTATTATCTGCATTATTCTTAGACTTTCGAATTAATGCGACCTTCCAATTTACAAAAAACATATCGACAGTACACCACCTGTACTTCGCTCATTATACGACATTTCGCTACAACGGCCTTTTTTAATTATGGCACTTTTTCGATTTCCGGCCTACAATATTTCGCTATATATACGACAAAGAAAATGCTGTACTATTAGCGACCTTCTATTTAGTTTCAGCGTCTCCATTTAGGCAGTACTGCTATATTTTATGGAAATGAAAATATGAAGAATGTTTAGTGCGCCACATTGTCATCATCTACTACATCGTCGCTTTAGTGCGAGACGTGCTTATTCTTGTTTGCGTTCTGATTGGATTGTGTGTCTATGCGTATTAATTAGTGCATTGCTGCAAACCCATTTGATTAAGTATGTGTTAGAGTGACTGTATTCTCATTATATTTTAAATTAATTCATTAATTCTTTGAAATATGTAGGGTGTAGCGGGGGGAATGGGAGCCCTTGTAAGAAAGGTACTCGTAGAAACGCTCGACGCGTTTCAAAACAACCGAAATGCCTTCCTTGAACTTCGTGTCATACAACTGCCGAAGGTGGCTTCAGTGCCGCAAATATAATGGCGATGACCAGAACCTACTTTGCGTCCTTTCGTTATAAGAAAAATATTTTTCTCATAATGAAAATAAATATTTTAAATTTTCTCATTTAATTGTTTTTCAAGGTCATTTGGTAGTTTAGTTCATGTACTTTGGTTTGGAAGTAGAAAAAATTGGTTACAACTTAATTTGTTTATATTATTATGTTTAATTCGAAAGGCTACCGGTCGGGGTAATGGGAGCCAGAGGAGGGGCTTTGGCTCTCATTATCTCAATTCGAATGCCAACGCTTATTTTTATTTTCAAATTTTGCCATACCGTGCGAGGCATGGTATGGCATAAGTTGAAACAATGTCAACGTCTCGGAAAAAATCGAAAAAAAACCTTATTGAGTTTCGACGTACTAATTTATCTTCCAATTACGCTTTAACAATGCAATATGTGTTCAATGTATAAGCTTATTATCAATGAAATATACTTAAAAAATTATTGAATTTGTCAAGTTCGAGAAGTAAGGCGACATTGCCGATTTCAGAGCCAACGACACATTTTTGAAAATTCAATTTCTCACTACCTTAAACAATTATTACTAAGTTTCTATTTCATAGCACTGCAAGTTTAATAACCAAAGGAGTGATCAACAGTAAAAACCATCAATAATACCTTTCATAAATTACTTTTTTTGGAGTCATAATTACTGTTTGGAGATTGATAAATATAACAAGAGAATCCGAAAATCTCTCACGCTAGAGAAATTGTTTGCACTTTTGTTTTTATGTAAGCTTTTTTATAGAGCATAAAAAAAGTAAAGTGCTTTATAAGATAAAAACTATGTGATTTTATAGAAAATTTAAACAGATCCAATTGAATTTATGTGGGTTTGCATGAAAATGATTGATGCGTTATACATCTGCTCGCTTTATAGTCAAATTATCCAAACGTATTTAGGCGGTAAAGCAAAATATGGGTTGGGTATACCCTCAAATTTTAATTAGCAACAAGGTTGCTAATTAAATATTCGTCCATATTTAAACCAGAATATGCGTATAAGAAACTTGATCGAATTTGACACAGTCCATTTATAGAGACTATCGCGGGTCAAGTAGGCACGAAATGCCCCGTACGTGTATTCTAAGCCAACTCAAGGGGAACGCATCGAGATATCACCATGGGCGCGTTTGTTGGGCATATATAGGTACAGAACACTACGTACGCTGTTACATGTATATATGGGTATAGGGGGGGAGGGGGGGGGTATATCTATCGATACATATATACCATGCGTCCTACTATGCAGATGCGCAATGGGCATTCCGGCAACGTCGTGTGGTCGCTCGCGCGTCTTTGGCTGGCCCCAAGAGCCCGTGGAATCCAAGATAGTCCACAAGAGCGTCTCGCACGCTGTAAAATGCGATGCCCGAAGTCCTCTCGAGTGTATATACACTGACCTGTACTACTACTACTACTACTACTACTATTACTACCACTATTGCTATTCCAGCCGTGTAAAAACACACGAGCGTCGATGTACCGTTTCTATCTTTCTCTCTCTCGCGGGCGCCCGCCTCCGGTCGCGGTTGGAACTCTCCACGTATAGCCTCTTATCGCACCTTGCCGAGAGAACGTTATCGTTTTCGACGACGACTACGCTGCATAAATTACGCGCATTATCGCGAGCGTTGATTTGCGACTCTGTTTTCATTTTTATTTTTTCCTTCGTGTATAATCGCGCGTTAAAATTTCTTATGAAGATGTTTTTTTTGTCGTATCGTAGACAAAACGATTAATTTCAGTCGCAATTTATTCTATATTTCCTTGAATTTAAAATGATTTTTTCTCTTGGAAGATTCTTGGCAATGCGAAAGAGAAGAGGAAGAGGTGAAACGTTTCACCCACGAAGTTCTGACGTTATTTCTTCGAAAAATTGCGTAACATTTTACCACGAAATAAAATTCAGTAATAAGAAAATAATAATGAGAAAATAAACTACATAATAAATGTTTTTATTGCAATTTAATTTGTAAAATTGTGTAACGTCGTTTCACGCTATTAAATTCAGTAGTAGAAAAATATCAGCGTGAAATTCGTTTTTTTCTCTCCCAATGAATAAATAAAAGGTATGATCAAACGTGTGATTTTTCGATGATACGTCGAAACGCGTCAGGCCATCGAAATTCAGTTTCGGAAGTGCATTCCATTGTACGTAAAGACGAGGGAGTATGGGTTTTTTATACATCCGGCATTTATTTTTTATGTGCCTTGGCACATCTGCATCGCGATATTATAAGTGCTCAGCGATTATACTTGCTTATGATAGCGCCATTTAGCGTTGTACTTAGAGCACTGCTCGACTCTGCTCATGCGGAAACGCGAGATCTCGACCGGTGAAGATTACCTCGTGAACAGGTGGTCGAGGAAAGATGCGAGAGTGATAGAGAGAGAGAGAGAGGGGGGGGGGCGGGGGTAACTGGAAGAGAGAAAGAGACGTGTTTGTCGATCAGAATGAGTATGCCCATCGCGGATAGCAACATAGGATTAAATAAACGCCACATTTTTAAGTTCAAGAATCGTTTTTTTGTTAAATCAATTAACGGAAGAATTAAATCGTCCCTTCTCTATTTAAATAAATCAAAATTCATACCTGTAGATCCGAATGAATTTTTTGTTTTTTTGTTGTTTTTTTTTTCGTTAGAAGGACGAGTAATAATTTCGAATCGTTCCATTCCGAATGGTTGGAATTTGATTTAGCAGCCGGAGCTCGAAAATTTCTCCGTTGTCTCTATCGTGGCAAAAGACGCGCGCGGGTGCGGCCTTCGTCCCGTCATCGCCTCCGGCGAATGTCTACCCGTATTCCTTTTCATTCTCTCCCGTTACGACCTTGATCTCGTTAGGGATTATTTCGAAAGAGTGTTATTTGCCATCTTCTGACTTCGGATCTTAGAACGTCTCGGTCGAAATTAGTAGAACAAATAGATCGAACGAAAAATGCTACGGTAGACATCCCTTTCTCGGCTTTCCCTTAGGCTTCTTCTTCTTCTTGAAATTTCTTTAATTTTCTCCTTCTTTTACCTTTTTGTTTCTTTAATTTCTTATCATTCTATAATTCATAGCGCTATTTTTTATCGTTTCCTATTTATTTTTTCATGACCCCTTAATCTCGTCTCGAGTTAATTAATCGCCTTGGCTCGTAAGCGGTGAGATCAGTGTCCCGAGAATAGCCGTCAGGCAATACGAGTTAAAATAATGGCGATAAAGAAATGTTTATCTCGCGCCAAAGAAAATTTTATCGCTTTAATAGACATTTTTACCTTGGTAGGTAGAGACTTGAAAATGTCGTCATCACGTGGTAAAAATGCGTGCATCGGCGATCAAATCATCACATTACTGAACAAATTTTTATATTGTCTTACAATTTTCACGAAAGCCTTGGCTCCGTGCATTTAGTTCTTCTCGCATTTAATTCTTAACTTTTACAAAATGTCAGGGATGTGCGATAATTAACCATCTGAAAATTTATCCGATTATCGAACCCGCTTCGTCATCCGACCAACAACAATGGACGAACCTTCGTATTTAAGCGCACTGTAACGCCGGTACGAATCGGTAAAAGACGAATTTTATTTTAGGGGTTGAAAGTGATAGGAGGGAAAAGCGCGAGAGAATGGCGGCAAGCGTCGGGAGATAACCAAGGTCCTTGCCCCACAGGAGCTTAAGGCCGTCTTCGGCCCAGACGGTCGATGCCCAGGGTTGTTTCCCCCAAAGCTCTCCTCCAACTTCATCCCCCCTACACCTCCCGGCCGTCGCGTCATTTTCCACCCCTTCTTATTTTTATTTCTTATATCCCCGTGCACGAAGACCTTCTTCAATTTATTTTCGTTATTACAGTGCTCTATGCCCGAACGGACACGCCGTTTACTCGTAAAGGTTCGCACGCGCGTTCTTTTTCCCCCTCCTTTTCGAAAACCGCGAATCCTCGCGGCAATCACAAAACTGAATAGAAAGAGGGTGAACTGAAATTTCGCTTCTCCTTAACGATAAAGGAAACTATTACCACTCGGCAGTTTTCTCAATTTTCTTCAATGCGTCGGACGAGATGGAGCACAGAATTCTTATCTCGATCGAAACAAAAATAAAAACAACACGCGTGTACTTTTATTTTTTAATTTTCGTGTTTCGGTATTTTGTTTTTGCGAACAAAAATTAAAAACTTAGCGGGTCTGCATTCTTGTTATCATTGTCAAAATTTTCCCTAGATCCGTCGTTGCGATTTTTTCATTTCGACGTTTTTATAAGTATTCCATTTTCGTTTGTTTGTCGAAGAGATCGTAAAAGTACCTACGTCTTCGTATTCATTTCGTAGCGCTCTCAATTTTATTCATTTGTTATTTTCCGAAGAAAAAAAAAACTCGAAAATCGTTCTATAAATATGCATTTTTCAGACCTTTCGTACGTATGCACTTTTTACTCTTCTCGATTATATATACAGGGTGAACTTCATAAGGTGTAGCAACCTTTATTCTAAAGTAATTTTTGTCGAGCGCGACGAGAAGCATTGGAGCCGCCCACTCCCCGTCCTAACAGCCAATGTCCGAGAAATAAAAATGATGACGTAATAATATAATAAATAAAATTGACTGCTCCGAATGTCATAATCCCAAATGTAACTCCGTACAGTGTGCTATCTCTAAGGCTAGAGCGGGAGTGGGCGGCTCCTACGCTTCTCGGCGCGCCCTGATTGGATCAACTTTAAAAATTTGTATCGCGTAAACTGTTAAAAATATCCTTAATATATATTTGCAACTTTTGTTTGTAATGACCCCATCTACCTTAGAATAAAGCCTCTTACATCTTAAGAAATTCACCCTGTATATACAGGGTAGTCCATGCAACGTGTACACCGTTATAACTTCTAAAGCATGCGTTGCATGAAAAAATGTTATATACAAAAGTTTGAAGATTTGAAGGACAACTTTGTTTTTTTTACCAGAACACTATATTTTTTTATTGCTAAATGTGGGAGAGAATTGTATTCTAAGTAAAAAAAAAAAGTATTACCCTTAATTGCCTCTAAACCTGATAGTTAGCGAGTCATTCCACTTTACACGGAAATAATTTTTAAGAAATTTTTACTGTGAAATCACAGTAACTGAGCGACAAATATGCAATTCTTCCGGTTTTTACGACATAAATTATACATTTTAATGGAAATGAGTATAAATTTACTGTCGGGTGACAGAAATTAAAAATATTTTCAACAATTTTGACTGAAATTAACAGTACATTTTCGTGAAACGCAAACATTACTACAATAATTTGAAAAAAGGCCTGATACAAATGAAAGTGTACGGTGCACATTGAGAAATTTGCGTGTTTGTTTTGACAATTTAAAAAAGGAAGCCGAAATTTTTCCATGCGTTCACCAGAATTTTTATGTTCTGCACAGTAAAATCAGTTAGGACTAGGTCGCCTGGCCGTAATCCGTGAGCTCTGTGCAACGCGCGTTAAAAAAATTATGCTACATACCTACTAAAATTGTTACACGCCTGAAAGTAAAATATTTGAAACTAGTGTCAATTTTTAACTGTGTACACATTTGTCACCGGGTTCAAAATTTTAATGTAATTTTTGCCGGGATCTCACCTAAAAAAATTAATAAGAAATTCCCTCCGTGTATTATTTGACAATCCTTTTCACCTAAAAACCAAGTTGTCCTTTAAGTCTACTAAACATCTCAACCTTTAAGAAAAATTGATGGACTGCGCAGTGCATCCTCCTAAACCCTGTAACTTTTGTATATAACATTTTTTCGTGCAACGCATACTTTGGAAGTTACAACGGTGTACACGTTGCGTGGACCACCCTGTATATATATATATATATATATAACATCGAGAAAAAATATATATACAATATATCTTCTCTTTGTGCTTAAAATAAATATACCCGCATCGTTTCTTTAGTATCCTTGAGTTTCGAAATTCCCGTTACATTAAAAAACTGCACCCCTCTATCAGCGATACTTCTTTAACACTTGTCTTTGTTTTTATCGTGTGTATCGGGTATGTACGCATGCGTATACACACACGGGCGTGTGAAATTACTCGCGGGCAGACGCAGGCAGACATCTACGTGTAGGTATGTCCAAACTTCGATCCTCTTTTTTAGTCCATTGAAATGTTACATTGACCCTGCATTTATCAAAGTCAGCAATTTTTTTTTCTGGTGTATAGGGGGAGGTATGAAAAGCTTAAGTCCAAG
>JAPYZT010008701.1:2588-14401 GCA_030522965.1 Tryphoninae sp. A BG-2022a | reverse complement strand
GAAAAAGTTTTGAAAAGCGATCGATCTTGGCGTGTCGATTAATTTCCGAACGATTTGATTTTGTCGTTAGTTAAATAGTTAATTAATCAATTCATTATTTCTCGATCCGATTCTGGAATAGATCTGTATATTTTTTGTACAATTCAATTTTTAAATAATTAATAGAAACTTAAAAATTGTATTTCTTAATCGCTCAAAAAAAATTTAAAAAGCCATCGATCTTCCCATTTCAATTAATTACCGAAAAATCTGCTTCTCTCATTAATTAAACAGTTAATTAACCTACGAAATATTTATCATTTCACTTCCCGAATAGATTTTCATGTTTCGTCACAATGTTCTTAAAGGACAAACAAAATTGATTTTTCCAGCAGGTCTCTTTAACACCCACGCGTAGACCGATCGGATGAAAATTGACATTAGTATTTTCCCTATGATCGATATCTCGCTCGATTCTCGTGCTACAACGAAATGTCACTAGGATCCTTGTTGATGGACCTTCGCGTTGTAAACGTCAAACCACGATATTTGTTCATGGGAGATTGTGTCCGGTATTATCGGCCTCTCGAATCTCCGGGCGATCTACGGGTACGAGATTCGTACCCGGCGCGTTGGGAGAGACTCGCGTGCATTAGACCGACCGCTAGTCCTTCGGCCCTTCCCCACCCTTCGTGGGGGGTAGATCGAGGGTCGAAGATTAGATAGATTAGTACTGGATAAAACACCGGTCCATATGTACCGATCGGCTACTTTTTCAATTTTGTCTTTCTCCCACTCCTCCCCTCCACCCCCTCCCCACTCCTCCTCATTGAACTGTACATGAATTTTTTATTTTATTATAACAAAAATTGATAATAATAATATCGTAATTATGATAATTGTGGTTTGTTGATAAATGTTAATTGTACGTAATTTTGTACAAGATTGATTATTAATTAAGAAATTTGATTAATTAATTTTTTAATTTTTTGTTGCTCCTGCTCATACCGTTTGCCTCCCTCCCCCTCCTCATCGAGGTATAAATAAATTTGTTGTTCAATTGTAAGAACAATTGACAATAATAATGTAATTGTGATAATTGTGGTTTGTTAATAAATGTTAATTGTACGTAAATTTGTACAAGATTAATTATTAATTAAGAAGTTTGATTAATTAATTTTTCAATTTTTTGTTGCTTCTTCTCGTACCGTTTGCCTCCCTCCCCCTCCTCATCGAGGTATAAAAAAATTTTTTGTTCATTTATAAGAAAAATTGACAATAACAATGTCTTAATTGTAATAATTGCTGTTCGTTAATAAATGTTAATTATACATAATTCTGTACAAAATTAATTTACCATTTCCATTGAAAAATTTGATTGCCTTTCCAATTGTTTATTTCTTCCCCTCGACACCCCCCCCCCTTCCCTTCATGGAGCTATAAATAAATTTTTTGTTCATTTATAAGAAAAATTGACAATAACAATGTCTTAATTGTAATAATTGCTGTTCGTAAATGAACGTTAATTATACGTACCTAATTTTGCATAAAATTAATTATTAATTAAAAAATTTGATTAATTTTTGTTCTCTTGTGTGAAAATATTTGTGCTTTGTCGAAAGAGAGAGAGCGGATTTAGGTACGAGGTTTTCTAACGAACGTGTAGATGCGCGTAGTTCGAGCTAAACAAAAAAATGCAGATATATTTTACTTATATAGGGGTAGAGGTACGTACGACGAGATTTTGTCATACATCCGAAAAGCCTTTGACGAGATACGCGAGAAAGAACTTTCGTTCGTGTGGCCAGTGTGACAGATTTGGACCACGCCCCGCCGATATGGCACCCCCGCGAATAGAGCGAACTACCCCCTCCCCCCCTCCCTCCACCCTCTAACTCTGCTTTTGCTTGTCAATCTCTCTCTCTCTCTCTCTCTCTCTCTCTCTCTCGCTTTCTCTCTCTCCCTCTCAACCCCTCCTTCTCTTTCTCTATCTCGCCCTCTTTCTATCTCGCTCTCTCTCGCTCTCTATCTCTCTCGTTCTCTCTCTCTCTCTCTCGAATCACCCCCGCCTCGTATGGTTCGCTAGAATTTGCCAGCTTTGATCTGCGTGTTCACCGGCCTTCTCGGGGGGTCGTCGTCGAACTCTGTGTCTGTATACATTCGTATATATATACATGTATGAAGCTTCTAGAGTCGCGAACGAACGATTTTCGAGACGCACGTCGTCGAGGGACCCGAAAGGGAGTCCCTCGATTCAAGAAGTTTCGATAAAACGAAGCGATAAAATTAATATAACGTTGTCGACGATCAATTAAAAAAAATAACATGGCTACTTTGATCGGAAACGATTTCAACTAAAATATGAAAATTTCAATTGATATATCAAAATTTCAACTTAAATATGAAAAGTGTCGACTAAAATATGAAAATTTCAACTAAAATATGAATTTTTTTTTACTAAAATATGTGAAAAATATCAACTAAAATATGAAAAATATCAACTAAAATATGAAAAGTTTCAACTACAATATAAAAAGTTTCAACTAAAATATGAAAATTTGAACTAAAATATGAAAAATATCAACTAAAATATGAAAAATTTCGACTAAAATCTGAAAATATATACAATTTTAAGATTTTCTAGTTTTTCGAACTTCAGCTCGTATTTTTTTAAATTTCCTCGATAAGTTCGAGAGTTAGCGATCAACTTGCGTTTCAAACTACCGGCGGAAAACGCGTTCAAGCTTAAAGCACTATGCGTTGATTTATTTTCGATTTCAGGCGTCGAGTCACCGAGAGTCCGAAATAAGCGAGTAAAATTGATCGACAGGACACCACTTGGACGCGTGTGTAGTTGGTAAACATGGGCGTTAACTTTAACGCCTCGAATATACATATATATATATATCCATAGATATTGGCCTATTCAAATCACCCGCGGTGTTATCGTCGGCACGTGCGCCAAATCAATTGGCTCGCGACGCGCCTTCGACTCTCGCGCGAATCATTCCCTCTCTCTCTCTCCCTAGCTCCCCCCCCCTCTCTGCCCTTTATTTGTATTTTAAGCATATTTTCTAAAATTTATGTAATTATTGTGAACATTAGTCGAAAAATATTTTTGCAAAATTATAATTTGCCCCAAGGAAATTCTAAAGCATCATAAAGCATCCCTCCCCCACCCTCTCTCTCTCTCTCTCTCTCTCTCTCTCTCCCACTATTTTTCTTTTATTTTTATTTTTATTTTTACGTTAAAAAATTTGTCTAAGATTTGTGAACTTATTGTGATCCGAAAAATATTTCTGCAAAATTATAATTTGTCCCAAGGAAATTCTAAGACATCATAAAGCATCTCCCCCCCCCCCTCTCTCTCTCTCGCTATTTCTCTTTTTTTATATTTTTCTTTTTACGTTAAAAAATTTTTCGAAGATTTGTGAACTTATTGTGAGGCGAAAAATATTTTTGCAAAATTATAATTTCTCCCAAAGAAATATTAACGCATAATAAAGCTTCAATTAATCAATCTGCCTCTCTCTCTCTCTCTTCCTCTCTCTTACTCTCAAAAACAAAGAAAATCTCAAAATTACCCAAAATTATACGAATTAATAAAATTTCTTTTAAAAAAAAGAAAAGATGTACAAATTTCTTCAAATCCTTTCAAAGAAAAATTCGCCAGACTCTCGTGAGAAATCCACGCTGATGTAAGAATGTAAAGGGCAAAAAAAGAAATATTATTGTTCGTCTCGGCGAATCATCGAATGAACACACGGAGCCGGACGTTCGCCGGTTTCCTTCTCGCCTCATTTTCTATCCTCCATCGCGTTCATCCCTCTTATAAAAAAAACACACACACACACACACTTTTATATATATATATATATATATATATATATATACGTGTGTGTGTGTACATAAATACATGTATATATATATATATTTATTTTTTTCTCTTTTTCTTCTCATTCTCCCTTCTCAGCGTACCGTCGGCCTCCGCTCGTCGACTTTCCTTGAACCGCCTTACCGTCCAACCCTCATCCCTCCACCCCTACTCCTCCTCCTCCTCCTTCTCGACGTTTTTATTTTCTTTTTTCTCTTCCGTTTTTTTCTCTCCGACATACATATATATGTACAAAGATAGAGAGAGAAGGAAGAGAGAGAGAGAGAGCCCTCTCGCGCTCTCGCTAGCGAAAGCGTCACGTACTCGCTCTGAAACAAAAACGTAGCGACGTCAAATGCGATTACGAGAGCTGCGAGAGCTGCTCCAGAACGCGGATGCTGTGCGCTAGGTTAGATGGGCGACGAGCGAGAGAGAGAGAGAGGGAGAGAGAAAGTCTCCGAGGGATGAAGAGGGTGCTTTTCTCTCTCTCTCTCTCTCGCTCGCTCTCAAGCTCTTCTACTTTCTCTATCTATATATAGTCATAGAGAGAGGGAGAGAGAGGGAGAGAGATAAAGAGAGAGGGAGAGAGAGAGAGAGAGAGAGAGAGAGAGAGAGAGAGAGAGAGAGTGAGCTTTTGCTCAGGCGAGCAGTGAGAGGGGTGGAGGTTGGTGCACGAAGAACCGGAGGTGGAGATGCTGCTGCTGATGCTTGGGGGGTTGGGAGTGTAGAGGAAGAGGGGTGGAGGGGAGGAGGGGAGAGTAGGGGGTGGCTGTAGTGTAGCAACGATGGTGGTAGAAGTAGAAGTAGTAGAAGTATGGTAGATATAGTCGCGATGCTGAAGCAGGATGACGAAGAGGACAACCGGAGGCAGACTGAAGGATAAAGAGAGAGAGAGAGAGAGAGAGAGAGAGAGAGAGAGAGGAGAAAAGCTCAGAGACGGTTGGAAAATTGTCCGAGGTTCGAGAGATACAGCGAATATCTATCGTAAATATATATATATATATATATATATATATATATATATATATGTGTGTGTGTGTGTGTGTGTGTGTGTATGTATGTATGTATGTATGTATGTATGTATATATAAATATATTCTTACAAACGTGTCCAGGAGAGGGTTGTGTCGAGAGAAGCGTGAAAATGGCGAAACGAAGATGGGAAAGATCGTGGAATGCACGTCGGGCTAAATTCGCCAAGGTTGTAAACGAACGAGAATGAAAAAATAAAAATATTTAAATAAAAAAAAAACAGAAAAATTGTCGATATTTCGTTTCATGGGAAAGTACAAATTTGTACGGGCGATATTCTAAATTATCTACATAGAGAGGAGAGAGAAAAGACGAAAATATATCTTCTTTTTTTTCGTTCTTTCTTTTTTATTAAGGGAGATACAGTTTTTTATTTGACTTCATGTTTTTGTTTTTTTATTTTTTTCTGTTTTTTTTTTGTTGCCGAACACTGCCACGTGTTGGCGAGTATTCCGGGTAGAAAAATTCCGCGCGAGTCGAAACAGCTCAGATTTCTACATATATATCACATGTGTATATATTTCTACATACATATATACAATATTATATATATATATATATATATATATATATATTTATTATTATATTATGTTATATATTTTTATAATATAATAATAAATATAATATATATTATAATATATGATATGGTATATATTATAATAATAAATTATATCATTTTATAATAATATATTGTACGATATGATAATATATTATATAATATATAATTTTATAATATAATTATAAATATTGTATATATATATTATAATATATATTATATTATATTATATATTATATTATAATATATATTATATTATATTATATAATATATAATATGATATATAGAGATATTATATATTATATTTTATTATTATTATTATATGATTTATTGTTATAATATTAATAGTTATAATATATTATATTATATTGTATAATATAATATAATATATTATATTATAATTATTAATATTATAACAATAAATCATATAATAATAATAATAAAATATAATATATGTACAATATATGTATAATATAATACATGTATCTCCTTCACATATATATATATATATATATATATATATGTGTGTGTGTGTGTGTGTGTGTATGTGTGAGGGAGGGGGGGGGGGGAGTTTCGCCCACGAGGCGAACGAAATTTTTCGCGCAGATATTATTTTCCTACGTGATTCTACACGCGTAGGGTCATGGGGGAAGGGTTGCAAGGGCATTTTTGGTAAAATGTGAAAATGGGATGTGTTAGAAGAGAGAGAAAGAGAGAGGGGTACTGTAGGAGGGGTTGATAGATAGAGAGAGAGAGAGAGAGAGAGAGAGAGACGTATGAGCCGGTGCGAAAAATCGATCACCCGGCACACACGTTCGACGCATCGACACCGTGTACACCTGCGTGCTATGATTTCCCGGGTCTGCTCGCGTGAAATATAGGGGTGCCCGATGGCCGATGATATTATACGCTCGGGTGTACGTAACACGCGCTTTTCCCCTTTCCGTACCAGCGAGCGAACGACGAATGTTTATATTATAATTCCTACATCGACATTGCCACACTGTAAATGAACATAAATGAAATAGCGTATACGAAATGAACAAAAAAGAAAACAAAATGTTCGTGTTTCCGGTAATTATTAATTTATAAAACGAGTTACTTCCAATTGACGAAGCTTCGATAAAACGAAGCACGATTCCGTCGAAACGCCAGATTTTTGGAAAATTTTTCAAAACTGGAAAGACAAAATAAAATATTTTGTCTCGATGTGAACAAAATAAATAATTAAAAAAAAAAGAGGAACTTTTACCGACCGTTGGTACGTGGATTATCGAGCATGATTTATTCATCCCCTGGCGGTCAATTTGGGAACGAGATCGAGCCACGTTGTCCCGAGACTTTGGCCCTTTTCGTCGTCCTTCGCAAAAGGTTTCTTCCTCCGTGCTGACGAGGAAAGACCTCCTCTTGTATGGATAGAGACAGAGGGATAGAGAAAGAGAGAGAGAGAGAGGGAGAGAGAAAGAGATAAACTCTCGCGTTCCCAACACCATCGTAGTGGAGAGAATCCGGCAGAGCTTGAACCTTTCTCGCACGCGCACACTCTGCCATCCAGGACGAACAGCAGGAGCAAGAGCGGCAGCACCAGCAGCTAGCCGCCCTCCGCCCATTAAAAAGTTGTTAAACGCAGCCTGACGGCGCCCCGCGGCAAATTGAAACCCCATCATAAGTCTTCCTCGCAGGTGACTCTCTCTCACTCACTCTCTCTCTCTCTTTCTATATATATACAGGGTGAATTTTATAAGGTGTCTCAAACTTTATTTTAAGGTATATGGGATCGTTACAAACAAAAGTTGCAAATATACATTGGGGATAATTTTAATAGTTTACGAGATATAAATGCTTAAAGTTGATCCAATCAGAGCGCGCCGAGAAGCGTTGGAGCCGCCCACTCCCAGCCCTAGCAGCCAATGGCTGAAAAATAAAATTGAGTGCGTAGTAATATAATAAACAAAATTCACTGCTCTGAATTTTGCAACCCCAAACGTCCTACACTGTGCTATCTCTACGACTGGGGTGGAGAGTGGGCGGGCCCAGCACTTCTCAGCGCGCTCTGATTGGACCAACTTTAAACATTTATATCTCGTAAACTATTAAAAATATCCCCAATGTATATTTGCAACTTTCGTTTGTAATGATCCCATCTATCTTAAAATAAAGTTTGAGGCAACTTATGAAACTCACCCTGTATATAGAACATATAATGTAAAACGCGCCGGTATAGTAACGCGCCGCAACGTTGGTGAAACCGAGGGAAGCGTCTCTCTCTCTCTCTCCTGTCTTTTACTAGACACGATGTCGTTCCAGTAATTAAAAATATGACGAGGCGAATATTTCAATTCCGGGATAGACGTTGCGAGTCACGAGGAAACAATCACCGTGAATTTTTATCGCGTACCTAAAAGTACTTAATTTTCATCGATGCGGGAACCAAAATGGCGGTTATAGGTACACCGTTCGAGATTTCGATAACAGACTATTTAATATTTAATTGATATAATTTTAATTATAAAATACAAAATCATGTTATAAACAATTTTTAATTTAGATTTTAATTTAGAGTAACTTTTTTAAAATTGGAATTTCACGACTAAATTCCAAAAATACGAAGGGAGTTCGCGTTATATTGGATACTTGTAAAAAAATAAAACCTACCAATTCGTATGTTTTCTCGAATGAATTAAAAAAAGAAAAAAAAACAAGAAAGTAGGAAAAATTGCCAGGTAGCCGGGAGTCAAAGTTTTTCCTACGAAGAACCAAGAATCGTTGAGAATAAAAAAAAGGACGAATGAGGAGCAAGAAAAAAGAAATGAAAGGGCGGATTGAGAGAAGAAATAAAAACGATGAAGGGAGGAGAGAGAGAGAGAGAGAAAACGAAAGAGACAGAGACAGAGAGCGAAAGAAGAGCATGCGGGAGAATCTCTGACGGAAGAGAGCAGAAAGCTCAACTTTTTTTTTTTTCGTCCTTTTTACTCCGCGTACTTTTCGCAAGGTCGAGATCCAAGGTACTCCTATCCTTCTCTTTATCCTTCTCTCTCTCTCTCTCTCTCTTTCGTCCCGGTCGTACGATGAATTTCTCATGCGCCCTCCACTAGCAACGTTCTAGTATCCTTCTCCCCCCCCCGACCCTCCCCCCTCACTCTCCCACCCTCCTGCCTCCGTTCTCTAGGAGCAGAGAAAAAGCTTTTGAACAAGTTCGACGTTTTGTAGTCCAAGTTATAGGTACGCGATAAGGAAGGAGAACTCTTTTTCGAGCCTCTCTCTCTCTCTCTCTCTCTCTCTTTATCTCTCTCGCTCTCTCTCTTTTCCTTTTTGCTCCCTGTCTCTTTCTCTCTCTCTCTCTCTCTCTCTCTGTCTCTCTCTATCGCGAGAAGCTCAGGAGAGCACCGAGGGAGGAAAAACTCCTGCGATCCAGTTCTACTTTGAAACGTGGATGATAAAAATGGCGCGAGAAACCGAGAAAACGAGACTAATAAGTCGAGATGGAGAAAAAGTTTCGAGCATTTTTACCGAGACTCGCAGCCCTAATGAGTAAATAGAAGATTTGCATTAATAAAAAAAAAACACACGGAAATATAAAACAGAAAACACATTAAAAATCTACCTACCGGAATTAATTACGCGGATCCAAGTAAAAGCGCGCCATTACCAGTTTCCCCTACTGCGTTTTTCTAGTTACGAAAAATTGTAAACGTTAAGAGAAAAAAATGTTTTTAAATCTTTCCTTTAAATAATTTGAGTTTAATAAATCTTTTATTGAAATAATTCAAATTTAATGAATTTTTCTTTTAAATAATTCAAATTTAATAAATCTTTCCTTTAAATAATTCAAATTTAATTAATCTTTCCTTTGAATAATTCAAGTTTAATTAATGTTTCCTTTGAATAATTAAAATTTAATAAATCTTTAATTTAAATAATTCAAATTTAATAAATCTTTACTTTAAATAATTCAAATTTACTAACTCTTTCATTTAAATAATTCAAATTTAATAAATCTTTTCTGTAAATAATTCAAATTTAATAAATCTTTCCTTCAAATCATTCAAATTTAATTAATCTTTCCTTTGAATAATTCAAGTTTAATTAATCTTTCCTTTAAATAATTCAAATTGAATAATTCTTTACTTTAAATATTTCAAATTTAATAAATCTTTACTTTAAATAATTGAAATTTAATAAATCTTTCCTTTGAATAATTCAAGTTTAATAAATCTTTATTTTAAATAACTCAAATTTAATTAATCTTTCTTTTGAATAATACAAGTTTAATTAATCTTTCCGTTAAATGATTCAAACTTAATAAATCTTTTCTTTAAATAATTCAAATTTAACAAATCTTTTCTTTAAATAATTCAAATTTAATAAATCTTTCCTTTAAATTTAATAAATCTTTCCTTTAAATTCTTCAAATTTAATTAAATTTTCCTTTAAATTATTCAAATTTAATAAATCTTTACTTTAAATAATTCAAATTTAATAAATCTTTCTTTTAAATAATTCAAATTTAATTAAATTTTCCTTTAAATAATTCGAATTTAATAAAACTTTCCTTTAAATTATTCAAATTTAATTAATCTTTCCTTTGCATAATTCAAACTTAATAAATCTTTCCTTTAAATAATTCACATTTAATAAATCTTTCCTTCCAATAATTAAAACTTAATAAATTTTTCCTTTAAACAATTAACAATATTCCTTTTTTCTACTAATAAGAATATTTTTAAAAACAAAAATTAATCGAACGACTTATTGCCACAAGCTATGCAAAAAATAAAGGGATAAATATCGACAACGACCCTCGTTAATCACCGACCCAATAAGCCGAAAAAATTGCGGCGAAATAGGGTAGAGGGGGGTGAAAACGAAAAAAGGGTTGTTATAGGGTGATCAAGCGGTTTCTTCGGGTAAGAAATTATCTCGAAAACTTGGTTTTTCGGCACAGAAACAGAGAGAGAGAGAGAGAGAGAAAGGGTTCTCGCGTTCGTCATTACGAAGGGGATGAAAAAACCGCGACGGCGCGGATAAATAAGCAAAAAAAAAAGTTACTAAAAACATAAAAGAAAGAAGAAGGAAGGAAAGAAAGAAAAGAAGAAGAAGAAAAAAAAATTGCGCAACCCATCCGGCGCCAATCCACGATTCTTTCGGCGTAACAGAAGGGGGAGGGGGTGGGTTGCGCCACCCCTTATCGTACACGAGAGGCGCGTAAAGGTCGAGCGCATTCCCCTATACGTGATACACGTACACATCGAAAATGCGGAGAAGCCTCTTTCCCCGACACGCGCGCATGGGTCAGCTTTCAGGCTAACGCTGTTAGGAAAATATTTTTAAAATAATTTTGCACTTAGTTCGCATCGTTCGCATTTTCTGTCGCGGACCTCAAGTGCGAGGGCAAGAGGGATTCTCTTCTTTTTTTTTTCTCTCGATTTTTCCTCTTTTTTTCTCGGACGTAGAGAGGGATTAAAGAGAGAGGGAGAGAGAGAGAGAGAGAGAGAGAGAGAGAGAGAGAGAGAAAGAGGAGGAAAAAAAAGATTTACAAGGAGAAAAAAAAGGGATGAGAGGGTCGAGCGAATAGAGACGATGGTGAACATTTGCTCGACGAGAGGGGGAATATTAGTATAGCACACGGTTTAAGGTAGCGAGAGTGCACCCCATCGTCTCTTTCTCTCTCTCTCTCTTTCTCTCTCATTCGTTGTACTCGCTACGCGAGCGGCGGAAAATTTTTCTCCTCCCGTTCCTCCTCGTCGACATCTCTCGTTTCCCCTTAGATACGTTTAACCGAAAAAGAGAAGCGCGAATTGCTAGGACGATGAGAAAATATGAGAAAAAGAATGCGGCGAAGCGCGTCGTAAGAGAGAGAGAGAGAGAGAGAGAGAGAGAGAGGGAGGGAGGGAGAGAGAGAGAGAGAAGGAGAGGAAAGCAAAAAGATTATAAAAAATAAACAACCACGGGGATGGCGCCCTTTGCGAGGTTTCATTTCTTTTTTTATTCTTTCGGTCGCCACTGCTTTTTTTTTCATTTCGTTTCGTGTTGTTTTTCTTTTCTACTTTTCTGCCTCCTTCTCCTCCTCCTCCTCTTCTTCTTCTTCTTCTTCTTCTTCTTCTTCGTCCTTCTTCTTCTATTTCATCTCTTCGTTTATCTCTCCGAAGCTCTGGAAACAGCACGACCGTTCATCGAAACATAAATTTACGTCCGCCGGACATACATTGACTCGTTCTACTTGCACGATCTACTCGTTATACACGTGGACAGTAGATACGACTGTGTCGATAGATTTGTCGAAAAATGTATTTTTTTATATTTTTTTTCTGAATGTACATGTCTTTCTTGATACGTGGTTCAAATTTTGTGAAATTCCGAGCAGTGGAAGTAT
>JAPYZT010008694.1:0-10310 GCA_030522965.1 Tryphoninae sp. A BG-2022a | reverse complement strand
AGGAATATTTTTTAATATTATTCTCACGTATTTTTATCGTGGAAAATAATGAAAGTATTTTTTGGATAACAAAGATCGTTTGTTTTTTTAATTTTTGTTAAATAACAATTATTTTTATATCGAGATGGGAGAGAATCTCAGGAAGAGCAACGTTTTGTTATAAAGAATGATGTTCAGACTCAAGTGTTGACCGCGAAAAGTGGTTCGATACGTTGCCACCGGAAATCCTCTTCGGTTCGGTCGGACACTTCCCGTCCGCGAGAATTCGCGCGGTCGGACCTACGCTCCCTTTTATCGCTCTTATTTTTCTCTTCCTGTCTTTGATTTTGGCCTTTCCTTTGTTCACTTCTCATTTTCATTCTCCCGACTCTTTCCTCTCTTCGCTTTACGCTCCGTCGAGGATTCACGGACGAAATCTTCTCGTCTCTTTGTGTACGGCGACAATCACGCGAGAAGAAAGACTCTATCATTCTCTCTCTCTCTCTCTCTCTCTCTCTCTCTCTCTCTCTCTCTCTCTCTCTCACTTTCTCTCTGCCCATAATCCCACAGGACACGGGACAACGAGGCAAAAGCAAGCACAAGGCCGTAGGAAACCGTTGCTCACTTGGTCGTCGTTCTCCTCGAAATTGTCGCTGTTCCACCACCCGTGAGGCAAAAATGGAACAAAGAGTCCACTGTGCTCAAAGGATCCGTGAAATCGAACGGTCGACGGCGAATGTATTTGACTAAAAATGCAATTTTTCGTACGACCAAGTATTGAAAACCACGATCGCAAAGACGATCGATATTCCACTACTTTCAAACGACAAGTAAGAACAATCGTTTTAGAGAATTTTAACAATATTTATAAATCAACGATGCTCAATGAAATTACAAATCTTATATTTTCATACAAAAAACCATAATTTTTATCACCTTTCCCATTGATGAAGGCGATCTAGAGATTTTTCCAGCGATCTAGTAACCTTTTCCTCAATTATCACAACGAAAACACTTCACGATTTCATACAAATTTTTGTTCAATTTTTATAATTCTCGATCTCAAATTTTTTCTACGATGCTTCGTTAACTTCCTGACAACCTGTCCGTTCGTCTACGATAGTTGAAGCACGAGTTAACCAAGTGCTGGTCGTATCACCAATGGGGAAGGAAGCGTGCTCGAAGAAACAGACGAAGGAAACGTCGTTGTTATGGAAGGCGAGATGTTCCCTTTCGTACGTAGCCTATCAGCCCTTCGTTGTGCGCACATTCGTATACGTGTATACGCCTGCGTGAGTACAGACGACATATGGTTATCGTAACACAGGTGTAATTGTACGGAAAACCTGCGGAAGTTGGGTGCACCGATGCCTGACCTTCTTGAGGAAGGTAAGGCCAGGCAGTAAGAAACGTATTTGCTTGTGAATCGCTCGTTCCTTGCTGTTTGTGCCAACACACGTATCTTGGATAACGTTGTAAGGGTTCGCCAGATAAAGTTTATATATATATATATATATATATATATATATATATATATAGTTATATACCCTATATATATAACCCTATATATATATATAAAGTTTATATATATATAGGGTGAATCTCATAAAGTGTCCCACAATGAATTCTGAGGTAGATGAGGCCATTACAAACAAAAGTTGTAAATAAACATTAGGGATATTGTCAATAATTTACGAGATATAAATATTTAAAGTTGGCCCAATCAGAGCGCGCTGAGACGCGTTGAAGCCGCCCACCCCCATCTAGCCGTAGATATAGCATAGATTAGGGCATTACATTTGGGTTTGCAAAATTCAGAGCAGTCAATTAGATTGCTTGTATTTTTCCGTAGTCATTTTTTTTCTCGGGCATTGGCTGTTCTGAATTTTGCTCAACGTGCCGACAAGCATTGAAGTTATCCACCCCCCCGCCTAAATTCAGAGCAGCCAATGCCCGAGAAAAAAAATGACTGCAGAAAAATACAAGCAATCTAATTGACTGCTCTGAATTTTGCAAATCCAAATGTGACATTCTAATATATGTTATATCTACGGCTAGGGTGGAGGTCGAGGTGGGCAGCTTCAACGCTTATTGGCACACTGGGCAAAATTCAGAGCAACCAATGACCACGAACAAAAAATGACTGCGTACTAATACAATCAATAAAATTGACTACTCTGAACGTGGCAAATCCAAATGTAACGCCATAATCTATGCTATATCTACGGCTAGGGTAGGGGTAGGTGGCTTGAACGCTTCTCGGCGCGCTCTGATTGAATCAACTTTAAATATTTATATCTCGTAAATTATTAATCCTTTGCGGTCGTATTAAATTAAAAATAAAAGGATTTTGGTGGCCGAGAGTAGACACACGTTCGCAAAGGGTTAACAATATCCCTAATGCTTATTTGCAACTTTTGTTTGTAATGACCTCATCTATCTCAGAATTCGCTGTGCGACACTTTATGCGATTCACGCTGTATATATAGCTGACGTGGATAAATTTGAACAGTGTTATCATTTCATTCATACGAATCAATACGTTCTATGGACGACGGTTTGTCGATGACTTCATGCTATGCCGAATGACGTTTTAATTTATTGCAATAACGAAGATTGTTAGAAAATGATCACATTCTGCTTATCCTTATTTTAGTTAATACAATTAATATTAATTGGAATTCAATTGATATTAAAAAACAATATTAGTATCAGCGAGTATTTAAAATGTTGAAATAATTATTATTTCGACAATTTTTTAAATATGATTATTAGTTATATTCGATTATTAATATTGAAAATTATATTTATAAAATTAATGAAGTCAATAAAATATATAAATTGTGGATTGCACAGAAAATCATAATTTAATTATATAAACAAAAATAAAGATGATTTTCTTTGGGAAATAATTATGAAATAATTTAGATATCATCTTTAAATAAAAGTGATGAAAATGCATAAGACGTCAAATTTCTTAAAAATAAAGAAAAACTATTTTATTTATTTTGACGAGAATTTGATTAACGAAAATTGCTAGAAATTTTGTTTACGTTTCCAATAATTACTTACTTTCTATTTGCCAGTTAGCTTCTAAAAGTTGCATTAATACTTAAAAAATACGATCTAAATAAAATTCAATCGTTCGATCGATTTTTTTAACATCGGAATATTCCACTCGAGAAAAGGAAAAGTAACACGATAAAAAGGGTTATAGTACGATAAAAATCTTCGAAAAAATAGCCCTATTTTTCACGATCAGACGAGAAAACGCAACCGCATCGTGGATTACGTTGGCTCGCAAGATTACTCGTGTATATAAACTGATAGATAAAAGTGATAAAAATGCATTATCTGTGTACCTTCGGCGAAGAGCCCGAGCTGTCTGCCTATGCAGAGCTTTTTGATCGAGAAGTCACGAGTTCCAAGAAAATAAAAAAAGGGGGAGGAGGAACGAAAGAGGAAATCTTGTCTCGAATATTGTGTACATGTCGATGAAAAAGATATTTTTCGACTCGTGGTTGATTTTTCTGGATCAAAGAAACTCCGAAAAAGTTCTGTCCCCCTTCAGACATTCTCGCCGAAGGTGTTTCATGCATCGCCTCGTTTACAATTCGGCCCCCATTGGGGTGAGAAAATGTAATTTAAGGGATGATCCGGGTTTTCGCGTGTCAAAATCCGAGAAAAATTACCCCTATTTGTGATTTTTTCCGCTCGAAAATTCGGGCATTCCCACCATCGCTTTTTGTTCGCTTCTTTCTTTCACGAGACACGAGATACAGTTGTAGTAAAAATTCGAGGATCGTTATATGATGGCGCTGCGGTCGCAGTGGGGAAACCACGAAGTTCTCTGAAGGGGGGAAAGCATGTCCCTTAATGAATCCTCGACGACTGACCACTGCGGAAAATTATTGTCCAAAATTTTCATCGATCTCTCGTGTACTCCCTGGGAGAAAATATTGCAAAGCAGAAGGTAAATAATTGGCCAGATCCTACTCTATGTTCTTCGGTCACATTTGCTCGAGGCTCTCTTTCTCCCTATCTCTTTCTCTTTCTCTCTATGGTGCGAGCTCTTTTGCTTGCGACGTGCCAATACCATCTAAAAGTCCGTTTGGATTTCGTAAGAAAAACGGGTGTGAGATCACAAGAGGTTTGAACTTTGTGGGAACGTCGCGAAGGACCCTCACCTCCTTTTTTTCTCCCTCGCTCTCTCATTGTTTTGCATATTTCTATATTAATTTTTGGAAAATAAAGTCGAATTTAGTTAGAAACCAAAATTCATACGAGACATCAGTTTTTTTTCGATATTTAGCATGAATTATAGATCGAAAATAAGTATATCTATTCATAATAATCTTAGAAAATTTACATTCGTCATTTATTTTTATTTTCCTGGGAAATTTTTTTTTATTTTTCTGCTCCTGTTTTTGCCTCTTCTTTTTCTCTATAGATAAAAAAATAAGTATAGTTTTTTATAATAATCTTAGAAAATTTAGATTCGTCATTTATTTTTATTTTCCTAGAACAAAAAACCATTTTTTGATTTTTTTGATAAATAAAAAAATGTTTTTTTATTTTTGTCTTATTCTTTGTTTTGTTCCTGTCTTTTTCTTCTTCTCTTTCTTTATAAATAAAAAACTAAGTATAATTTTTCATAATAACCTTACGAAATTTAGATTCGTCATTGGTTTTTATTTTCCTAAAAGAAAAATCATTTTTTCATTTCTTTTTCTTGAACCCGATCGCTACGTAAATCGAGCTTTACATACACATATATATAAATATGTATCAAGTCACAAAGCCGTTGGATCACAGAGATTCGAAAAGTCTCTCGTGTCGCGAGAGAGAGAGAGAGACTGAGAGAGAGAGAGAGAGAGAGAGAGAGAGAGAGAGAGAGAGAGAGAGAGAAAGAGCGAGCGATAAGAAGTGCGCTCGATGTCTCGATCACTCGTTTGTCTTTCTCTCTCACCCACCACTCTTTCCATTCCTTCTCTCGCAAACTTTTACGAAACAAACGGAGCTCAACATCCTTCCCCCCATCGCCCGTAACAAAAACTGTAAATCAAACCAAAAATCAGAAATGCAAAACACTAAAAAAAAGTTATAAATCCATTTATTACCGAGTTATTAGACTCAAAATTGAATCGAACTTATTCAAAAGCGATTTAACAATATTTCACGGTCATAAAAAATGACAAATGCCTTATTTTTCACTCGTGAAGACATTTGTATATGTACTAAAGTGATGTAAATAAACGAATATTTGAAAACAAAAATAGACATTTATGATAATGGTTTATTATCTGGTGCGATACAGATAACGCGATTTTGATTCACGAGTTCTGGAACAAACCGTCCGTCGTTGTATATATAACACATACACACACACACACACACACACACACACACACACACACACACACACACACACAAACACATATATATATATATATATATATATATATCTATATATAAATATATATGACATATGTATATAGATATATACATTATGTACCTTCGAGAAACCGTTGCTGTTGCGAGGCAGAGCCCACAAGCAGCGACGTGTGGGATATCCCTCCAGCTCTCGGTCGATCTTTCTGCCGCGGGAGGCCTCTCGAGAGAGAAAAAGAGGGGCAGAAACGAGAGAAAGAGAAAAAGAGGGGGAGAGAGAGAGAGAGAGAGAGAGAGAGAGAGAGAGAGAGAGAGAGAGAGAGAGAGAGAGAGAGAGAGAGAGAGAGAGGAGAAAAATGAAAGAGAAAAGAGAAATGAGGAGGCGAGGCAAAAGAGACAGAGGAAGAATAAGATGGAAGATGCTGAAGAGAAGAAAAATAAAAAAAGAAATAAAAACAGAAGAAAAAACGTAGACGACAGTTTGGCGCGAAACGCACGTGGACGAGGAAGAACGACGACGACGACAGCAGGTCGCGCTCCGAGCGAGAGGAAGTTGCGCAATCTCCCAACGGTCCCCGTTGGACCGAGGCGAGGCAACGAGAACGAGAGAGAGAATGAACTTGCGCGCGCGAGAATGCGCGAGAAACCGCGCGCGGGACACGCTGTTATCGTCCCGAGAAAGCGCGGGAAGTCTCGTGGAACGCGCGAAAAAGAGAAGGAAGAAGAACGGAGAAGGAGAAGGAGGAGAGAAAAAAGAAAGAGGAGAAACAGAGCCGGCGCTTCTCGGAGAGGACCAAAGGACCAACCAGCCACACATCGTCTTTTGGGTGGAATTTCGTCCAGGCCGAGAGAACCCCGAGGCTCCATCGAGAGAAAGAAACGAAGAGAGACCGAGACGGAGACAGAGAGAGAAAGCATTCTCTTTTTCGTTACCTTATCGAGTGACCCGAATCGTTCGACCGAGTGCACGCCGATCGAGAATTAAGAAAGAAAGCGAGTGAAAGATCTTGCGCATAATTACATCGATGAATGAAAAAAAATGTCGTTGCATTTCGAACTGCAGCTTGTAATTCCATTTTTGGGATTAACGAAAAAAAAAATCAAATCATCCATTAATGTTTCCGCAAAGTCGACAGGTGCTTCTAGGATAATTCATCCTGTGACAATGGTGACGGTTGATAGATTGTTCGATCAAACTTCGTTTTCGTAAACGAAACAACTTAAATAAAATGTTAAAAAATTGCACTTTCGAATTTGGTAATTGTAGAATTTGACATTAAATAAATAGGAAATAATAACAATAAGATTATCAAATTGGTAAATTAAAAATTATCTTATTTTTGTTTTTAAATCTTGAGAGTAAACTGTACGTTGTTTTCAAAACAACATGTTCAATAGTTTTTAAAAATTGCAGTATCAAATATGGAAATTGAAAAATTTGAAATTCAACAAATTGAAAATAGCAAGGATAAGAATATCAGATTGGTAAATTAACACTTATCTTACTTTTGTTTTTAGTCCTTGAAGATAAACTGCACATTGTTCGGATAATTTTTGTTTTCACAACAATACGTAACTTTTTTCCATCGAAGGGTAAAAAAAAGCTTCAGCTACGAGAGTTTTACTTTGTTTTATTTTATTGTTTCGAAGCAAAGCGGTCAAGGGGTTGTGGCCGGTGGTGTTTCGTTGCGACAAGTGGTAAAAGGTGGTACAGGAACGGCCAAGTGCCTGGATCTCGTCACCGCTGCCTCTCTTCTTTCTACACACGTACACGGTACTCGCGGACTTACACACGTAATAAAGTTTACATTCCCCGAAGTAAAAAGATCCGTCGAGGCGTGCATCCGCCCTCTTTCTTCCCGTCTTTCATACGTAAGAGCGCACGTACGGAGTACCCCGCAGTGCGGACGGATTTCTTTCTGCTCCTGACCCGCGAGGCAGGTCTATATCCTCCCTCTTCGTCGTCATCTCTACGTAATAACATTGAATTGTTTAGTGCCTCTCTCGGAAGCGCGCGCGTGTGTTATGGACAAATGAAATCCGGCGCCGGTTCGCGGAACTTTCTGTGTACGAGCGTAGTAGCTGTGGTTTTGCTCACTTTGATCCTTCCTTTCATACATTTCTATATATACCGGGTGTCCCAGAAATCGCGGATCATCTGGTACCTGCGCATAGTTGGAGGTACTACGAATACACATACTAAGTCTGGCTGCTCAATTCGCGATAGTTTGTAAATGAGAGACGATCTAAGTTGTCCAAGCGGAGAACTGGATCCGGCTGCGTTCGAACACGATCAGGATAGCAACGGATATTTAAAGCTTGAAGGGATATCGATTGTCGTTAACGGGACATCAAACAGGTGACTATAGATATGGGATACGAGCCATTGTTCATTGATCGTAGGTAGTTCGGAGTTTACTCACGGCTCTCGGATTGGACACAACTTAAATCGTCTCTAACTTGAAAACTATCGCGAATTGATCGTTCAAACTTTGCAGGTGAGTTCCTGGAACTGCTAGGTAGCCGCAGATACCAGATAATGCGAGACTTCTGAGACACCCTATATATGTATATTTGTGGTTTTCGAGTGGAAAGGGAAACATCGAGAGCATCACCGCGAAACACCATGGGAATATCAAAGAAACGAATATATACGTTTATTATTGTCATTATTATCGTTATTATTATTATTATTATAACTACAGTTGTAGTTCGTCGGTGCAAGGTTGAATACCTGTACAAACAAAAGCATTTGAATGCCTAATCCTTCTACACAGACCTAATTCCTACCCGATGCTCCCTTCTAAAAAGTCCTTCACCCGTACCGGAAATTAAATAATCACTATATTGTCCTACGTTCTCCTTTTCGGCTCGTTCGAAGAATGACATTTACAATTATCCTCGCAATATTTAAAGCGCGTCTCCTTCGAATTTTGACAGTGATTTCGATGTTCCCGAAGCTGGGAATTGCATCGGGCATGGTCGACGTCACAATCAAACAAATCCCAGCTCTTAAGAAAATAAATACAAAAAATAAAGTAAGACGAAAAAAATTGTTCAACAATTCAATTTAATTCGTCGAAGATTATAAGCGACTTCTAGCCCGTGAACTATTTCATTTATTTACCTAAGAAGAAAATGAAATATAAAAAAGAAATGGCTGGTCTTAAAAATTTTCACTTTTTTTTTTTCGAGATTTTGTGTTTTTTTATGGGTCAACGTTTAATCCCTTTACAACGATATTTTATCCAGCCGAGTGACTCGGGCTCACGAATCTCTCGCGATCGGGACCCTCTCGTGAATGAAATAGAGGAAGTTGTAATAAATGCTGCACGTCCTGACTGCCCCCTTCTACTTTCGTCTCATAAAGTCATATATATACGTATATATAGGTTTATATAATCGTCGAACGATATAGCCCTTCGCGTGTGTGGGTGTAACCACATACACATTCGCATCGTTTTGCTTTTATAGTAACGTGCATATATTAACCGGACGATGTGGGAGAGTCTGAGAATTTTGGGGTGAATCGAGCGTACTAAAAAGACCCGGGGAAAAGAAGAACGAAGAAGGGCACCTTCGGGAACAATCAGAGCGGCGACTTCGAACGCGAGGCTTAAAAAATAGAAATATAAAAAAAAACGAACTTTTGTGATACAAAGAAGCTTTTTCCTCTCGAAAGCGTGACCGGATCGTGCGACATTCGTCAATGTCGTCGAAACTCGTTAAATTGCTTTCGCTGCGTGAACAATTAACCTTTATACAGGGCGAGGCGATCTTTTCATTATTCGAAGAAAAAATTTAGAATGTTGGACGTTTTACGACGATCACGGAAAAGCCGAGAATCATCAAATTTTCAAATTTCTTCAAAGATCCTTTGTTGTTTTTTTTTTTTTTTCGTATTAAGACGAGATAATTTATTGTGACACCTTGGTAGATATTTTTTCGTTTTTCTCAAGGCGACGTAGGAAAAGGGGAAAAAGATTATAATTATAGACATTTTTTCATTAATAATTATATCGGTAATTAATAAAATATTTCAAAGTTTGTTATTTTTTTTTCGTGTCTTATGAATAAAGTTAATGTTTGTATTAATTTTTTTCGAGTAAAGTAAATGAATGATGGGATAAAAAGGAAAGTATAATTGAGTCACAGGTGATAATTGCGGAAAATCGAAAGCGGAGACTCGAACTAGAATTTTCCACCGGATTTTCTACCTTTCACTAATCCTCGGAGATTTCTAACTCGTGGGCTTTTTTTGCTCTTCGATGTTCCGAGTTCTTAAAACCCTCTTTTCCTTATTTGTATTGACACGCGAGCTGCCGTGCGCGAAATTCTCTGATTTTCAGGTGTCGCCACCAAATCGAATGACGATGGTTTAAAAAAAGAGCGCTTTTTTTTCGAAATGAACCGTTCAACGAAAAATGGGATTGGAGGCGTAGAGGGCGACGAATTATTGGAATGGCTTTGCGGTTTTTAAGACAATCGTAATGTTTCAAATGAATTTTATGTTTAATTTTATGACACGATTGTAACAAAAGTTAAAAAGAACATCGAAGACTTTCAAATTATTCTAAATTTTTCAATATTAACAAAATGTTCTTCAGAAAATCAAAGTACAACTAGTGTCCACCGACATACGGATAATTTTGAAAGAATGCTCGAAACTTCATCAAATTGACAAGACTTTTCAACCCCGAGCGACATTTTGGCCCCAGGAACAACAAAAACTTTTTAATTATTCTAAATTTTCAATATTAATAAAATTTTCTTCATAAAATCAAATTGCAGCTAGCGTCCACCGACATATGAATAATTTTGAAAGAATGTCTGAAACTTCGTCAAATTGACAAGACTTTTCAACCCCGAGCAACATTTCGGCCCCAAGAACAACAAAAACTTTCAAATTATTCTAAATGTTTCAATATTAACAAAATTTT
>JAPYZT010008688.1:0-11358 GCA_030522965.1 Tryphoninae sp. A BG-2022a | reverse complement strand
CGTTACATTTGGGTTTGCAAAATTCAGAGCAGTCAATTAGATTGCTTGTATTTTTCCGCAGTCATTTTTTTTCTCGGGCATTGACTGCTCTGAATTTTGTCCAACGTGCCGACAAGCGTTGAAGGCACCCACTCCCCGCCTAAATTCAATATATATATATATATATATATATATATATATATATATATATTGTATAACATTTTTTTTCTCTTTTTCGTTTTTCTCTCTCTTTTTTTCATTCTTTCTTCTCGATACGTGTAGAGGCGGCGGCACATCAGCGAGAGATTTCGCGATGATAAAAAAAAAGTTGCGACGACCCGAAGTTGCGAGTAGGTGGAGGAATTTAAAATTTTTTCCGCGAGAATCGGTGCACGGATCGCAAACTCCGCGGGGAATATCGGAATATGAAAATTCTTTTGCGAGGAGAGAAAAAGTCTTCTGTCGGTCGAGGAGCCAGGGAAAGTATTATAGTCGAGTTACAGCATGGCTCGTTCTATATATAGATTGAGAGGTTAGAAGAAATAGTATTTCCTTATTCTTCGTCTTTCGGTATTTTTTGTTTCACTGCGTTCGACCACATGTGGGTTTGGGTTCCTTTTTTTGGCGAATTTTTTCTTTGTGGAAATTTTATATTGTTTTTGGGAATGAAATTTTCCCGTTGGTTCGATCGCGGATTATTAATAGGTATGTAATTGGCTGCTTCGTAATGACAGTTGATTGATTTTTAATGAAGTTTTCGTCGTTTTGATAATTTTGAGAATTTTTAGTTTTTTAATTTATGCTTTCTTTCGTTTTTCAATTAAATTAATCGATGTACGGGGTGAACGAGAAATCGTATATTTCGAGAATGAACGTGGGGCGGGAGAATGGGAATGGGTTTTGACGATTTTGAAAATTTTTTTGGTAAAAAAAGAATTTTGTCAAAATTGATCAAAAAAATTGGGACTTAGATTTTTGATTGTCCTTTTTTTTGGCCGTTCGCTATATATTTCACGGCTGGCGACCCGATAAATAAACCAAGAAAGAAAATGTCTCGATCGGATCAAAAAATCGATATTTATCGATCATTTCTCAAAAAAAAAAAAATTTGTTTCGATCACTTCTAATGGCAGATTTTATTTTCTAACTCAATTTATATAAAAAAAATGATAGTTGATTGATATTTAACGAAGTTTTCGTAGTTTCGATAATTTAAGAATTAAAAATTTTTGAATTATTGCTTTTTTTTTCGTTTTTTTTTTTTTTTTAAATTATTTCGATCATTTTTCATAGCAAATTTGTTGTCCAAGTGTAATTTAAATAAAACAAATAATGATCAGTGACACGCAATGCGTTTCAAAATCGGTTCGTGTCACCGATCGCGTTAGCTCGTAGTTTGCGAAGAGTAGACGGTGCAACGCGGTCGTAAGACTGGAAGGAAGCCGGCAAACCCCGCACATTGGATAGGAGGATAACCGAGGTAGAGAGGTATGAGGTTTCCGAGATATTCTTGCCTCGGGGAACGCTCTCGGCCCGCTCCGTCTTTATTGCTTCGAGTCAAACAGTTTGGCCCCGAGAGTTCTTTGACGGGCGCAAAACCCCGTGAATCTTCGCCACACGCCATCCATCCGCGATATTATTGCTCGTACCTTCTCTCCATTTTCCGCTGGATCGCCCGGGCAAAGTTCCAAATTTTCCAAAAAACAAATAAACAAAAATTCAATTTTCTCGTTTGTTCATTTTCCCACGCTGAGTGCCAATATTTCGGATAATAAATTATCTTTTAAAAAAGAAAAACAAGAAATTAGTTTCATAAAAAACGAAAAATTTCATAGCTGAAAAAAATTTTCAAAACAAAAATAAGTATCGAGACAAAAAACCTCGTACAGATAAATATAAACAAAGAAAATTATATTATCAACAATGTCAAGATAAACAAATTCACAAAATATTTTAAAAAATTAATTTTTTTTACAAAAAAATTTATCTTTCGTAAAAACAAATTTTTGGTAAATTTCTGCGTTTTATTCGAAACATTGTATTCTCGAACCATCAAGGAAATCCTCGAGTCTCGATTAACTATCCCCCCAAAGAAACAATAAAATTTTAGCCAATAAGTCGGTGTGTAGGTCACGTGATCAAAGCCAGAAGCGCGCATGCGCAGTTGCAAGTTCCCCAACATACGGCCTTCCTTTTTTCCAGGTTTCTCGCTTCCATCTACGTATGCACTAGCGTATACGTACAGGTTGTCAACTAGGTGGCAGCACAGTCGCGGAAAACTTTTATGAGGTCAAGTATACAGCATTTATTTCCAAGTAGTTTTCCAGTACCGAGGCGAGTAGGTCGCTCGCCCGCTCGCTCACACACACACACACGCACACACGCGCACACGTGCACACGCGCACACGCGCACACGCGCACACGCGCACACGCGCACACGCGCACACGCGCACACGCAAGTTTTGCTCGGATAGCGCATAAAGCTACCTTGAAATAAAGTGAACTCAGTAGTAGAGCTACTGGGGCGCCCCCACGGTCGGTGGCTCGATAAATATTCGTAGGCAAGATTCGCCGATAAATTTTGCAAACTTTCTCCCCTCCCCACCACTCTCGGGTCGCTAGCATTTTAATGCGACGTATGCCCTTTGCAGTTCCTGGTACACCTGCGAGTCGGTCCGGGTGTTCAACGAGAGAATTTCGTATATCTTCTCGGTGAAACCGTTTGCCCTGTGCACTTGCTTTTTCCTGGCTTGTGAAAAGTAAGTCCCTCTTAGGAAAAGAGAGAGAGAGAGGGGGAGAGAGAGGAAATGAGAGAAAGAGGGAGAGAGAGAAGAAATGAGAGAAAGAGGGAGGGGGAGGGAGGAGGAGGTTGCACCCCTTCGAGAAGGACTTATTTTTCACAAGGCAGGCGTTCACGAGGGGAAGAAAAATGTCGCGACAAGATTTTCTTCTTGTTCTTCGTCGTTTCGCAGCTACTTGAAAAAGCTTCGTGTATAACGTTTTATTCTTCCGATTCTCGTGCGTCGTTCGGTCGAAAGTAGAAGAAGAAGAAAGAGGAGGAGGAGGAGGAGGAGGAGGAGGAGGAGGAGGAGGAAGGTGGATTGCAAGCTGGTAAGAGAGGATCGGACCGGAACACGAAAATCCTTTTTCAGTATTGTCGACATTGTACGGATAAATTTTCGCAAACGCGTTTTCGAGCATCGCGAAACGCCGAAACTCGTCGGATCAAACTGACAAGAAACGAATTACATCGATCTCGTTTTTTTGTTTTTTCTTTTTTGTAACTTTTACACGTCGCACGACGCTCTTGGGGGATTTTGCTTAGACGCCAGGATACGAGACATCGATAAGTCGATAAATAAAAACGATGTTGGATAGTTTAAGATTGTTGAACAAATTTAAAAAATAACGATAAGTTTTGAGTAATTTGAGAATTTATTCGTTTGTGCGAGTTATGTTTTTTTCTTTTGTTTTTCTTGGGTTGAGGAATCGTTAAAAATATTTTATGATAATATTGTCCGAAAATTTTGACTCGAGATTAAACTCATTATCCAAAAAAAAACATCAGAATTTTTTAATAAAATAAGAAATAAATTGAATACAAATTCTTTGACAATTTTGGCTCGGGATTAAACTCGATTTCCAAACAAACAAAAGAATTTTCGAATAAAATAAGAAATAAACAAAAAATAAAGAATCTCCATCGCTCGATCGGTAACCTCGATTTTCTCGTCGTCATTCACATATATCCCTCGAAATTTCTACCTAAAGCAAACTTTCCAAACTCTCTTATTGACAAACTTCTCAAAAGCTTCCATCTCACCGTCAAAATTTCAATCTAAACTCGAAAAAAAAAAGAAAAACTAAATCCCATTCTTCTCCTCTCTTACCGATCGAGTGCAGATTTTCCATTGCCTTAAAAAAATTAAAAAAAACATCCAACCCCTCTTCTCGAACCGTACATTTCCTCGTCCCCTTCAATCTATTCGTTGTAATCGTTCCCAGATATAAATTTGTCGTAAAATCCGAAAGTGGTCGGAAGTGGCGAGGGGAGGAGGAGGAGGAGGAGGGTTGGGAGGGGGGCGTAAAGCTGTCGATCATTCGTTTTATTCGATACACGTGTTACACACGCGTAATATATATTCCTCGTGCATTAATCCCATAACCGGACGAGGATGAAGAGGACGAGGATAAGAAGAGATGGGGAGTGAGGAGGGACGGGAGTGGGGGAGGAGGGGGAGGGAAAACGTGGCCTGTCGAGCATGTAGAAGGCTATAATTCTCGACGTTGCACGGTAGTGAGATAGACGCGGAGGGTGAGAGACGAAGTGAGAGAGAGGGAGTGAGTGAGCAAAGGGAGGAGGGAGAGGGATGGAGGATAGGGAAACGCACGTTGGGAGATGTCCGGCGTGACGGGTGACAGTACCGTGTTGGGTCAACGCGCGTGCCGACAAATATCGGGATCGACGCGCGCGTTCCAAATCCACGACACAGATCGATCGGCAAATTTCCATTCCGACTCTAAACATACGACGTACCTAATATACGCAGACAGGGGAGGGGGAGGAGAATACGCCACGTACGAATCCCAACCTCGACGTATTTACGTATGAGGCATTTCGCGTCGACTCGACAGTTCCATTTTCATATTTTGTTTTTTTTTTTTTAATTTTGTGGTTGTTCGAGCTTTTTTTTTGAACGCATGGTTTTATTTTAAAAAAAATTGTGTGAATCACGTGACAAGATTAGAAAGATTATTTTTACAATATAAAATTGTAATTTTTAGAAAATTGATTAGCATTGGTCGAATAATTATTTTTTTAATAAAAAAAATTGTAATTTTTTAATAAATTATGATAATTTATAAAATTTGTGTTATTTTGTTTACTTAGAATTTACAAATTCGACGATTTAAACAAAATCGTTACAAGATCCATAAAACAATCGAACGATATTTATCATTACATAAGAAAATATTGCAAAACTCAGTTTCCTTTATCTTCATTCGTCAAATTTCCAAAAAAAATTCTCAAAATCGAGCTTTTCCCAATTTATCGAAACACCTCGATCCCACCAAGATACAATTATTTTCATAAGCGTTCTATCAAATCCTTAATAAATTCCACCCACAAATCCATTTTTAATTACAATCCTTATAAAAAATTTCAAAACTGTTGAAAATTTTTCTAAAAAAAAAAAACAAAAAAATTGGTCCAATCAGTGACGAACGGTTTCTATATGTAGAAAGTACGATTGTATACATCCCAGTTCGAATAATCGAGTCGCCTATACATTCGAACTAGCCTAGCTGGTACATAGATTACCATAGGCAGTCATGTTCGACCATACCCCCCCCCCCGCCTCCTTCTACCCTCAAAATTGGTCAGCATATCATTAATAGGTCTCGCCGCCTCTCGTCCACGCAGAATACACATACGTTACACTGTTCGCTGAATTACGTTAACTTCGTTTTGCGACTCTCGTCGATGCATCGGTACCAAAATTTATGACCTACACTCTCTGGGAATATTCTCATCCCCCTCGTTTCCCCTTTCAATTCTCATATATAAATATACATACGTTTCATAGGTCGCATAATCGAATTCGAAGGAGTGCTGACACAGCGAGCTCACCGCGTTGCACTCTTGAACGTGAATTGCTCTCTCTCTCTCTCTCTCTCTTCTTTCCACCTGCAGCCAAATCTAATTTCCAATGGATTTATCGATATTACCGTTATTTATTTATCGACGATAATTCGTGTCGTGCGGAAATGTAAAATGGGAGCGCGAACGGGGAAATAGAATGGAATTTATTGCACCTGGGTGTGGGAGATCTCCATGAAGAACGAATGATGAGATATCGAGCGATTAAACGTGATAATCGTAATGATAAAAAAAGGGAATTGATGGAAATTGCTGGAGAGGATTTATTTTGCCTGAGGAAAAAAGATATATTTGTTTAAGGAGGTTGGATATATTGTAGCGTTAAAAAAAGCATTGTTTTAATTTTTTTTCTGAAAGTACATGTCTTTGTTGATATGTGGTTCAAATTTTATGAAATTCTGAGTCGTATTAGTATATTAAATAATTTTTGAAAGTGAGAGTTTTAATTCATTAGAAAATCGTGTCTCTTGAAAAGTTATGTTTTTTCACTTGCAATATACCTTTTCTTCAAATCTACTCATCGTATCGGCATATTTATTTTTTTGATGTAACTAGTACATTCAAACGAAGGATGTGTCGAGCCATTTTTTTGAAAAATCGATTCAGACCTGAGAAAAATATATTTGAAGGTAAAAAACGTGGTGAAAAATTTTAACAAAATTTCACAACGATATCAAAAAACCCTGAAACAAAATAACGAAAAAATGGCTCGACACATTGTTTATAACACTTTAATATACATACACAACAAAAATGGTGAAAATTGAATGCACGGTTCCTGAGAAAACGTACGTTGAAAACAGGCATTTTTCTAACAAATGTTTTGCAACTTTCAATTAATCCCAAAAATTTTCTATTTCGATTATCCTCTAAAATCCTCCATAGAATTATCAATAAAGTCTTTGTAAACAAAACTAAAAAAAATCGTCGAAAAATATACAATAGTTTTCGAAAAATCTCAATTTGAAGTAAAGAAATCAGATAGAGGCTTTCAAATATATCGAACCACCTTAAGAGGCAGTGTAACTAGCGACGACCTGCTTGCACTTCGAAAACGGGATCCGTAAATTCTCTGGCACTGAGCCACCGATCGCCTTAAAATTTGGAGGGCACTTAGAGAATCATGGCATAAAGTGCATGACAGTCTTATTTTTCCAAAATTTTGGAAAAATTTTTGCAGATTCAGTTACCACCGGAAATTTTTTTCCAAAATTTTGGAAAGATAAGACTGTCATGCACTTTATGCCATAATTCTCTATGTATCCTCCAAATTTTAAGGCGATCAGTTGCTCAGTGCTGATCTTATCGTCCTGTCTGAGGCAAAGAAGGCAAATTAAAAAAATTAATAATTTTTATTAAGACTCAGAGTAACTGACGACGACCTGCTTGCACTTCGAAAACGGGATCCGTAAATTCTCTGGCACTGAGCCACCGATCGCCTTAAAATTTGGAGGGTACATAGAAAATTATGGCATAAAGTGCATGACAGTCTTATTTTTCCAAAATTTTGGAAAAATTTTTGCAGATTCAGTTACCACCGGAAATTTTTTTCCAAAATTTTGTACAAAGTACCTCGTCGTCAGTTACACTGACTCTTAATAAAAATTATTAATTTTTTTAATTTGCCTTCTTTGCCTCAGACAGGACGACGAGATCATCACGTATCGTAATTTATCAGGAGCGAACCAGGATCTCTTGTATTACAAGTTGTGCATCAATGATCAATTTATTTTTGTCCCCCCCCCCCCGTTTTGTCTCTGTTTCGCTCTTCGAGAAATCTGACATGCCACGAATCAGAGAAACGCTTCCATTAATTTACAATCAAGCAGCTCGTTCGACTTCGTGTATAAACGGAGCAATTTTGGATGCATTCACCTACAATCCGTCGGTCGATTAACAAGAGCGAGATAGGAATATCGATGTGTTCGAGTACGTGCGAGAAGTCGAGGAAATATCGCGTCGATCGTTAATCCCGAAAGGGCTCCCCGATCTACGTGAAATCTCCATAATAATTATGTATCGCGTTATTATCACGACCCAGGTCTCGTAAACGTTATCTCGAGCCCCTTAAACGTTCATAGAAAATTCAAGAGTTATTCAAAATTCGATAATTAGATGAGGATAATTCTATTATTTTCGATTAATCGATTAATTATTAATTGTCTATTTTATTATTATTATTATTATTATTATTAATAATAATTAGTTGTAAATTTCGACTTATCCTTTTAAGCAATCTCTCCAGTCATATCTCCCCCTCCCCCTCCCCCCTTTTATAACGTTCAAACCGTCTACCCGCTCTTACTGAAAATAAATAATAAAAAAACTAATTGAAAATTTTATCCCGACTGAAAGTGATTTGCCTCGTTTTCCAACCTAGCTATTCACATCTTTTTGTTACCCAACGAATGAAAAAGCTTCAATGCTCCTCTCATACATTATGATAATTGATACTTTGAATTATTTTCGTTGATGCAAGCGACGAGAGAGGGAGAGAGAGAGAGAGAGAGAGAGAGAACAAAATCTCTTTCTCTCTCTCTTTCGAAATTAATTATTCACCAATCTCATCGTCCCCTTTGTCAGTTTTTCTCGTTCTTCGTCCCCATCGCTTCGGCGATTAATTCACTGGAACGAGTTTTCACTATCAACCTACATATATATATATATATAAATACAAGGAGAGTTTTGAATAGACGCTGCCAAGTTTCGTGTGTACTCGGGACAACGCCGGGAGAAGAGTTCCCATAAAACGCGCCAGGACGGAAAACAGAGTGGAATATTTAAAGAGAGTCGAGGAGAGCGTTAAAGTATAGTGACGGAATGAGAATCGTCTCGCGCGACGTTTTTTCGTGACTCGCGGGCTATTGCGAGATGAGACAATAAGAAAAAAACAAATGAGATAAAAAAAAGAAGTAAAATAAAAAGAAGAAGGAGACAGCAGTCGAGCCTTCCGGCTGTTTTCCGAAGTGTTCTTCGTGTACGACGAAGGATTTTCTCTTAAATTTCTCTCTTTCTCTTCCCCTCTTTCTCTCTCACTCTCTTTCTCTCTCTCTCGCTCTCTATGTCTCCTTCGTTCTTTCTCGCGAGAGCCACTTCCGGTTTTTTCTTTCTCCTCGCTGTTTCCTTCGTGTACAACGAAACATCGTACCGAGCACGTAGACCTCGTTAGCGAATCATTAGCAAAACTTCTTGGTCGACCGGAAGTCGACGACGGATGCCAAAATCGGACATACCGCGGTAGTCCGCCATCTTTCGTCTCTCTCCTCCATTTACATCGAGCTTCGAGATTTACAGGAAAGAAAGTCTTGTCAGCATTAAAATTGTCTCGTGAAAATTTGACCCGATTAATAAAATCGAATGAACGAATTCCATCGTAAACGTTGATAACAGTTTTATGTTTATTTAATTTTTCCCAGCAATTTTCTTGAAAAAGTGAAAATTTAGTAGGGTTCTCTTTATCAGCGTATCAACGAGAATGAACCTTCTTTAAAGAACTTTTAGCAAGCCCATTGGGGAAGATAGCGTAGTATTTTTCAAGGGGATAAAATAAAAAAGAGTCCTCGTGGTTGTTTCGACTAGTTTTAATATATCTATGTACTGAGTTTTTTTTCCTTCTGTTTATAGGGAAGAGAGAGAGGTGGAAAACTGCATAGAGAGCTCGTCCAGTTTTCAGTTTCAGTGAGAGTTTTCCCGGCTGTGTATACATCGAGTTTCTTAGATTTTATCTTATACTTATGTATGACTAGACTATGTATACCGGGTGAATTTCATAAAGTGTCGCAGACTTTATTCTAGCATAGATGGGGTCATTACAAACAAAAGTTGCAAATATACATTAGCGATATTTTTAATACTTTACGGGATATAACGATTTAAAGTTGATCCAATCAGAGCGCGCTGAGAATCGTTGGGCCCGCCCACTCCTGCCCTAGCCGTAGAGATAGCACACTGCGGGGCGTTACATTTGGGGTTGCAAAATTCGGAGCAGTCAATTTTATTTATTATGTTGTTACGCGGTCATTTTTATTTCTCGGGCATTAACTGCTAGGGTGGGGAGTGGCCGGCTCCAACGCTTGTCGGCGCGCTCGGCAAAATTCAGAGTAGCCAATAACCGAGAAATAAAAATGACTGCGTAATAATATAATAAATAAAATTGACTGCTCTGCATTTTGCAACCTCAAATGTAACGCCCTATACTGTCTTACCTCCACGGCTAGGGTGGGAGTGGGCGGCACCAGCGTTTCTCGGCGCGCTCTGATTAGACCAACTTGAAAAATTGATATCTCGTAAACAAGTAAAAATATACTCAATGTATATTTGCAACTTTTGTTTGTAATGATCTCATCTACCTTACAATAAAGTTTGTGACACCTTATGAAAATCACCCTGTATATCTGAGTATGTGGGTGTGTGTTTTATAGGTAGATCTCTGTATTTCTCTCTCGTGGGCACGGAAAACTAATTCGAAATCTTTTTCTCTCCCATTCTCTCTATCTCGTTACACGAAGTAGTCCGTTGTGCGATGAAACTTCCTGCGTGCGGATACGCCATGGAACTTTTCGGGGCGAGAGAAAAAAAGGAGGGAGGCAGAGAGAGACAGACAGAGAGAGAGTGAGAGAGAGAGAGAGTCTAGGCCGTGGCGGATCGTAAAAACGGCTTTTGTTTTCTACAACTTACTATATTTTCTCTCGGTGAACATTCTATTCGGCTCGTTGAAGGAAGTGACGTGGATATAAATAATCTTGTGACTGAAAATATCATCTCCCTTAAATTTAACATCGACGATGAGTTCCACTGTGAACGGGAGAAGAAAATAAAGCGAAATAAAGTTTGTCGCGTGATTGACTGGGAGAAAAGATTGGATGGAAAGGTGATTACTCGTGGTAATGTTGAATCAACGATTATCGTCGGGATAGAAAGTTCGAATGGCTTCAGGAGTTTGGCAGGGTGCAAAAAAGAAAGACTAGGAAATGGGGCTGGATTTTGTTTCGCTCCAAAATTACTTTGTTTCGTGATATTCGTGTTACGCGGAAAATTTCCGATTCCGAAATGATATTACAAACCTTTTTTGGACGAAAAAAAATGTTGATCCGCTCCCGACGAAATATTGATAATTCGATAAAATACCGAAACGATATCAAAATGCGATAGGGGCGAACACATAGAAATTAGCACCTGGCAATGCTATATTGTGCGTATCTGGTCACTCGTTTATTTCTATACACACACACGCATATATATTATATCGTATATATATTATAATATATAATAATAATAATATATTATAATATATTAATATAATATATAATATTTATATATAATATATTAATATATAATATTTATATATAATATATTAATATATAATATATATTAATATATTAATATTATCGTATAATAATATTATTATTATTATATAATATTATTATTATTATTATACGATAATATTAATATATTAATATATATTATATATTAATATAATAGTATAATATAATTATAATATTATATATATTAATATTATATTATATAATAATATATGTAAAGAGACGATACTCTCTTCAAATGTGGCGCGCTTTATATTCCCTGCGCGCGCTTATCACGCCAGGTAGCAACGTCGCCGGGCGATCGACGACGTATCAGAGTGTTAAGAGAGAGATAGGATGATAGAATAAGAAGAAAGCAAAAGTACGAATGACAGTTATTCAGAATCAGCCGTTATC